>BQNB010064271.1:0-35377 GCA_026074375.1 Tanacetum coccineum
CATTGGCAAACACATTATATTCAAGATCGTATTGTACCTATTCTAATGGCTCAGTATCAGTTCCTGAGTCTGCAGTAGGAACCTCCTAGATCTTTGCCATAAAACTGTAATGTGATTCCAATTCTTGTTCATCAATCTATTTATCCGTGTCCTCTAGCCAACCAGCTTGCTCTGCTTGTAATGGAACACCTTTCTCAGCTTGTTTGCACAACAACATCTTTTCCTTGTGATACGTGGAGTCTTTCACCCTTTTTGGTTTCCTGCATTCCTTAGCAAAATGACCAAATTCTTTGCAATTGAAACACTGTATCACAGTCTGCTGCACTACCTGACTGCCTACAGTCTCCTTAGCCTCAGCAACTGTCATTGTCCTTTGATTCCTAAACTGCCCAGTCTGATTGTCATTCTTGTACCTTGGAGAAGTATCCACATTCTTGTTTCTGGAGTTTAAAGAAGTTCTGAGGTTATTGTTGGTAGGTTTATAGATCTTTTTAAAGTACTTTCCATTGAGTGCCAAGTTTTTTTGCATATCCTTATCTCTCTGAGCTTGTTCTGGATCACTGTCTTTTTTAGAAGCTGACTCAGATGGAGGTGTGATTGGTTTGGCTATCTCTTTGCCTTTGAATTTAGTAGATGCATTAGATCTGTTAGAAGATGATTGTTTTGATGTTGGTGCATATGGTTTGTGAGATTTTGGTGCTTGATAATAAGGATCTGGATATGATGAAGCAGCAGCAACAAGTGCTAATGAGTTAGCATTCTTAGCTATTCTCTTTGCACGGATTTTATTAACTTACTTTTGATACTGTTTCAGAACGTCAAAGAGCTTATGATATGAGACTGTATCCAAGTCGTGTTGTTGCTTGACAATTATCACAAACCTTGATCATTCTGGTTGAAGTTGTTGAAGAAACTAAACATTGACTTGCATCGTTGCAACTGTCAAGTTGTTTCTTATCATTTCATTCATCATCTTGTAAAATCAGGAGTAGTATGACTCCATGGACTCCCCAGCATGAGAAGTGAATTTTCCAAACTCCCAAAACAAATTAGTGAAGCATCTTGATATGTTTAGAGATCACCTTGTTTGCTTAGCCCTTTCCAATAGCTTATCCCACATTTCATGAACTGTCTTACAAGCATCAACAGTTGAGTAGATTTCATCCCCAATTCCAGTCAATAGCAAATGGATTGCTTCCTTTTCTGATTCATAATGAGCTGTGTTTTCAGGATACATAGTCAAGAGTGTCTCAACTACTGTTCGTTCTGGAACTGCTAAAGTATCATCTATTGTAGGTACAACTGGGATTGTGACAGTAGTGAGCTTGTATGGACCTTCAAGAATGCATTTACTCAAGGCATTACCATTTGGTCTTGTATCAATATATCTTAGGAAATGTGATTGCCATTGAGACTATCTTCCCGTTGCAAGCATTGGTGGACGATCTCTTGATCCAGCTGCCATGATGTTGTTATGCATTTGACTGTTGGTTGTGGAAGTTGTAATTGGAGTAGTCACGATGAATGATTTTTTAAATAATGAAGTGAAAATTATTTGTAGGATCTTAAGTAGGTAAAGTTATTGTTGTTGTGGATTAAAGTTAATTAATGTTCATGGGATTTTACAAATCTGGGATTTAAACCGAGAAAAGAATTGAATCTTTCACGAGATTTTACAAAATCAAGAAGAAACCATGAAACAATAATTAATTGTTATTGAAATTGTTGTTGTAATCGAAGTACTTGAGCTTTTGTTTACGATTAATGAGCTTAAAAAGACTAACGGTGAAATAACGGTTAACTTTGAAGGGTTAAAGGCTGAAGTATAAGTAATAAGGAGTAACGATGCAAAGAAGTATTAACTTGAAGGGTTAATAAACAAGGAAAGGACGAATGTGATTTTGTTTTAAATTCCAGGGACTAAAGTTGAAAATTGCAAAATTTAATTAATAAAACAAACATTTTCCATCCATTTCATGCATCTTCTTCATTTAAACCTTTGTAAAATGATAACGATAATGTTTCTTTCTCGCAGAATTATATGATTATCGTCGGTAAGAAATGAATATACCACGATGATCGAAACAAGTTCATGATCAAAATGATGGTAATTAGAAGACCTGTAATTAACCGAAACACGAAACTGAAAATTCCAAAACGACTCGAAAATGATATAGTTTGCCCCTGTATACTTGTTAAATCGCCTTGCACTAGTGATTTCTTAATCGCCTTCCACACGATGATGTTTAATCGCCTTGCACTAGTGATTGCTAACTCGCCTCATGCTTGACATTGTTAACTCGGCTCCTGCACAAGTTGTTAACTCGCCTTCTAGTGAAACTGTTAACTCGCCTTGTACATGAATTACTAACTCGCCTTCTAAACCAAGATGTTAACTCTCCTTCTAAACCAAGATGTTAACTCGCCTTCAACAGTGATGCTAACTCGCCTCGTATAAGTGATGATAACTCGCCTTGTACTAGTGATGATAACTCGCCTTGTTAAACTTGTTGATAATTCGCCTTCTTCATTCCAAAACGTACTATTGTCCTTGCTTCTTGTCTTTTTGTAGAAACAACAAAACCGAATCGTCCTTCTTGCTACAATCGTGGATCTTGTCTTTCCTTTGTCTTCAATCGTGGATCATAAGAGTGAAAATAAGCTAACTCCAAAAAGCTAAAATAAGCTTGTTTAACCCAGAAGATAAGCTCATAAATGAGCTCCGTTTGGCACAAATAAGCTAATGAAAGCTAACCACAATAAGCTTTATGAATCTGTGACTTCAAGAACGAGCAAGTTGCGACCTTTAACAAAGAATCTATCTAAAGTGTTGAACATGAAAGTCTAATGCTTTTAAAAAAAACTCAAAAACAAGTGATGACACCGTATTTCATATCCACTCTTTTTTTTCTCAAATAAAGATACAACAACAAAGCCGAAAAAAAGTAAGTCAAGAAGCTGTGGAACTCTCGAAACTAAAAATAAACCGTGAGACAATAAGTTCGAATAAGCTAGAACCATATACCACAACTTATCACAAACCCTACCCCTGGCGATTGATACCAATTGTAAGGACCAAGCAATCACTTTCATTTCACCATGGTATTATCAAGAAAATAAGATAAGAAGAAAATGAAGAAGAGTAGAGAGATGTTTAGAGAGAGAAAGTAAGAAAGAAAAAGATGGTTGATTTAACTTGTAAAAAATAAAAATGAGCACCAACACCCTATCCACACTTGGAGAAGGGTATTTATATCCTAAATGTGGCCGCACTAATAAGTCTTTAATGGGCCATGAGATTTATCTATTGGGTCGGGCTCAGGTTTACTTTGGACCTTAGTCCGAAACACGTACAATATTAGATTAAGTAACGAGCCCGATACCCGTAACTTAGCCTATTACAACATATATTTAATAAAGACCGTGATTCTATGATTAGTAGCCGAGCTTCCTTGTTCGGCTTAATATTTTGAGGCTAACAGGAAGAAATGCCTAAGGCAGTAGGCCATCAGAGATTGAAACAAGAGAGAATGGAAACAAGGGAATGAATCTTCCCCCACTCGTGGCAGCTCATTTAGGAAGAAATGAAAGCGGTCAACCTCTGCAATCCTCTTTGACCTTCGTATACGGAGGCCATCAACTTACGACTAACATAGGGGGAATCTCCCTCCTAACGGTACGTTTCTCTCACACCATGCCCAACCTTTCATACCTAATAGTTTGCATATACCCACTAGATTTGTTCCTACTCATGTTAACCCCTACTCCCAACCATCTGCGGGCATTGTAAATGGGCAACCTCCGAGTTTCCCTTTTCCAGGATCAGAATGGTAACCCTTCTGCTGGAGGAACCTCCGCCTATCATTCACAAGGGGGTATACCACAGACCTTCATGAATAATGGCATGCCTTCATATAATGGGTCTATGTATCCCGTAGTAACCCCTTCGAGTAACTACCCTTTTTATACCCAACCCATGTATGCACCGCCAAATATGCCTATGTGTCCAAACCAAAACCACGCAGGCTCTTTCGCAGATTCAACATGCCTATGTAACCCCTTTTGCCTGTTGGATCGAGGATTATCCTCTTTCGGATGGACTAAAAATGCCTTCCCACATTGGTTCTTATAATGGAAAGGGGGACCCCAATAATTTCTTGCACCTTTTCGAAAGGGCCATTCGCATGCAAAAATGGTTAATGCCCATAGCTTGTCACATGTTCACATACACCCTGAAAGATTCCACCCGAATATGGTGGAATAGTCAGAAAGCAGGTAACATCCTCAACTATGAATATCTAAAGGCTAAGTTCCGATCACACTTCAGTCAGCAAAAGAAGTTCACAAAGATGCATTTAGCAGTTCATACTATCAAACAAAGAGAAGGCGAAAGTACCAAGGCCTTTACTACGAGATATACCAATGATACTCTATAAATTTTAGGTCTACATGAAGATCAGCGTATCTTTGGATTTGTTCACGGTTTAAGGACAAGAAGCTTGGTTGAACACCTCTCCACAGACCTTCCATCCACTCATAAGGGTCTGATGGAAAAAACCTACACATAGATTAAAGCGAGAGAGGTAGCAACTAATGGAGCTTCAAATGATCAAAGGGAATACTTCAAAAGATCAAAGAAGTCCTCTTGGGACAATAACAGAGGACAAAAAGGCAGGGACATGTTCTCCCCCTACCGAGGACCCAATCATGGACTACTTTCCAACCTGTCCAAAAGCCCTAAAGAAATCCTTTCTACATAAAAGATATCAAAAACTTTTAAACAACCCCCTCGGTTGCCCAAAAACAAATGGTCTTGGGATAGGACCAAATACTGCCACTTCCACGAAGATTATGGGCACGACACAAATCAGTGTCGGGAATTAAAGCACCATATTGAAGAAGCAGTAAAATCGGGGCAGCTAGTCCACTTGCTAAAAGGAATAAAGAAGAAAAAAGAGAAAATGTCAGATACTCAGTTAGGAGAATGAAAGAAGGGGGAGGGGGAAGACATAACACCTGTCGAAGCCTCCATTCTCATGATAAGAAAGAAAAGTTAAAATCTAAGAAAAAGACCATTAGAGGGAGATTACAACGAAGTAGGAGAAATCATGTTCACACCTATTCCGAATACGAGTTTAGCAGATCCTATCATCATAAAAGCTTATGTATCAGGACGACAAGTAAACAGGGTGTACCTAGATGGTGGAAGCTCGTGTGAGGTAATCTACGAGCATTGTTTCTTGAAGCTGAATCCATCTATCCGGTCTCTTCGGGTAGATTCAAAGATTCCTCTCGTTGGCTTATCGGGGAGCAATCCTGGCCCTTAGGAGAAGTACCTCTAGAAATAACGATTGGTAAAGGTCCCCTCACGGTCACAAAGACACTCAAATTTGCTATCGTAAAGTCCGATTCACCATACAACTTACTAATTGGAAGAACCGCTATGCAACAAATGGGGATCGTAGTGTCCACCATCCATGGGGCTATAAAATTCTATACGCCAAGAGGAATCGGTACCGTCCTTTCATAACGCAACCCACGAAGGTCAGAAGAAAAGCAAAAAATAACAAGCGAGGAATACCAAGAAGACACAAAAGATATTCTCAGTTGTATGGACGCCGAAGAAAGAATAGTAGTGAATGACCAATACCTAGAGCAAACAATCGTCATAGGGATACATCTACCTACCAAGATTAAAATAAAGTTACAAATCTTCTGAGGGCGTACGCCGATGTTTTCGCCTGGACAACTGTGCACATGACGGGAGTCCCTATGACAATAATAATAGGAGGAGAAGCTTTCAATACAGACCATAGGATAAACGAACTCAAACACTTGGATCCAGTAAAGCAAAAGAAAAGGAGCCTGGCACCAGAAAGAAACGAAGCGATTCACATCCAAGTAAAGGAACTTACACATGTCAACATTTTACGGGAAGTCAAGTATCAGACATGGGTATCATACCTTGTCATTGTGAAGAAAACCAATGGAAGATGGAAGCTGTGCGTAGACTTCACGGACACAAACAAGGCCTGTCCCAAAGAGCATCATCCCCCACCAGTAGCCGAACAAAAGGTGGAAGATCTCCAAAGGCATCGACTAAAATGTTTTTTAGATGCATACAAAGGATATCACCAAATCCCAGTGGCTGAAAGAGACGAAGAAAAAACAGCCTTCTACACAAAAGAAGGGGTGTTTTTGCTATAAAAGATTACCCTTTGGTTTGAAAAGCGCGGGCGCAACTTATCATAATCTAATTGATAAAGTGTTTAATAACCAGTTGGGGCGAAATATGGAGGTTTACGCAGATGACATAGTCATAAAGAGTGACTCTGAAGAAGAAATGCTCGCAGATATCAAGGAAACTGTTGAAAGACTACGAGTAATTAATCTGAAACTTAATCTGAAAACTTAACTAAAAAGAAATGTTCCCTTTGGCGTAGAAGAAGAAATATTCTTCAGGACACCTCATAACAAAATAAGGATTAAGGAAAAATCCCTCGAAAGTAAAAAAGCCGGATTTTCAGATTTACAAACTCCATAAAATAGTAAGCGGAGATACAAAAATTTCACGTAGCAGTAGAAAATTGGTAGCTCTAAATCGGTTCCTCTTGAAAGGAGCATATAAAACGCTTCCCTTTATGCGAACACTGAAAAGCTGCACAAGCGGGAAAATGGTCCCATGGACAACGAAAGCAGACGAAGCCTTTCGAAGAATGAAAGAACCGCTAGAAGCACTACCAACGGTAGCTGTACCAACCAAAGGTGAAACCCTGATAATGTACCTCGCAGCCTCAGAAGAAATTATAAGCGCAGTATTGATGGTAGAGAGAGGAAAGAGACAGGTTCCTATATACTTTGTAAGACGAACACTGCAGGGGCCGAGTTAGAATACCTATAATTAGAAAAACTCATACTAGCCCTCGTATATGCCACAAGAAAACTCTGAAGATATTTCCGAGCTCATCCCATTCAGGTTCTAAGTGACAAACCCATAAAATAGATTATCGCAAGAACAGAAAAGTTGGGGCCTATATCCAAATAGGCGATCAAATTGGGAGAACATAAGATCGAATTCAGAGGAAAAAATTCAGTCAAAGGGCAGATACTAGCTGACTTCCTAGCCGAAACACCCCCTATGGGAGATAGAGAAGTAAAGGATGAAGAAGCCAAAAGAAAAGAACCAGAACTAGAAAACGCATGGAAGTTGTTCACTGATGGAACCTCAAATTCTGATGGCTCCGGGGAGAGTTTAATATTGGTAAGCCCAGAAGGAAAAGAATATACCTACGCCCTAAGGTTCAAATTTAATACCACCAACAATGAGGCAGAATACGAGGCACTACTGGCAGGCGTACGCATAGCGAAAGAAATGAAGGTCCAAGAACTAACAATCTTCGTAGACTCCCAATTAGTAGCCAACCAAGTCAAAGGACTCTTCGAGGCAAGACAAACTGTCATTCAACAATACCTAGAAAAAGCAAAGGAGTTGCTAGCTAACTTCCCCAACTACTCAATAGAACACATCAAAAGAAGTCAAAACAAGAAGGTGGATGCTCTCAGCAAATTAGCTTCGATGACTTTCTCCAAGCTTGCCAATGAGGTCCTAGTAGAAGTAGTACAAGACAAGTCAATTATGCAATGATAAGTTGTAGACGTAACACACGAGGAAGGAGATAGCTGGATGCTACTTATCCGGGAGTACCTACAGCTGGGAAAGCTCCCAAATGACCCACAAATGGCAAGAAAGATACGAATAAATGCTCCATTGTACAAGATAATGGACGGATCATTATATCGAAGATCATACTTGTCACCGTGGTTAAGATATGTAGGAGTAGCGTAGGCTAAAAGCATCATCCAAGAAGTGCATCAAGGTTCGTGTGAAATGCATGCAGGCCCACGGTTGGTAGTGTCAAAAATCATAAGACTGGGATATTACTGGCCATCAATGCACAAAGATGCAAAGGGATTAATTCAGAAATGTGAAACTTGCCAAATTCACTCTCCGATATCGAGGAAGCCGAAACAGGAGATGACATCCATAATGTCAGCATGTCCCTTCTCATAATGAGGAATTAACATAGTAGGACCTCTACCAATGGCACCAAGGGCGCAAGATTCATAGTAGTAGCCATTGATAACTTCACAAAGTGGGTTGAAGAAAAGCCGCTAACATCAACAATGGGGAAACACATGGAGAGATTTGTGTGGGACCACATAGTATGCAGATTCGGAGTACCCCAAATAATAATCTCAGATAATGGGAAGCAATTTGCTGAAGGTACATTCCCTGTCTTTTGTCAAAAGCTCAAAATACTCTAATCCCTTACATCAGTCTACCACCCCCAAGCAAATGGGCAGGTAGAAATAACAAACAGAGAAATAGTTAAATGAATGAAGCGCAGGCTAGGAAAAACCCATCAAGGGTGGGTTGACGAACTGCCACAAGTTCTATGGGCACACAGAATAACTCCAAAGTCCAGCAACAGAGAAACTCCTTTCAGTTTAGTGTACAGTTTAGAAGTTGTGATCCTTATAGAGATAAGTATAGAAACAAGGAGAATCCAGGATTTTAATCCCAAAAAGAATAAGAAAAGACGCAGGGAAGATTTGGCCATATTCAAAGAAAGAAGGGAGATATCTTCGATCAAAGAAGCCTATTATAAACAGAAGTTGGAAGGATACTATAACAAACGTGTTCTCCCAACCACCTTCAAACCATGTACATATGTACTTCTACTTAACAACGTGAGTAAAGCAGAGTTCCAAGGAAAGATAGGACCGACATGGGAAGGGCCCTACATAGTCAAGAAAGCCTATAGAGACGGAGCCTACAAGCTAAAAACACTATCTGGTTCCCCAATTGACCGAATGTGGAACGTATCAAATCTGCGCAAGTTCTACATATAGAAATTATTGCTTGCAAAATTTTGTTTAATTCTTCTAAATCCTCAATAAAGTGTAGCAAACTAAGTGTTCATACTTAAAATGATTTAAATCTTTCTACAGTATCATTGAAATGAATTTCTTCATGACAAACAAATTATTACTATCGACTAACGTTCAAAGGGGTAACAGAGGGCCACACATGAGCCCTTTAGAAATAAAACCTAAATCCACATTAAAGGCAACAAATTATTACTATCGCCTAACGTTCGAAGGGGTAATGGAGGGCCACACATGAGCCATTTAGAAATAAAACCTAAATTCGCGTTATAGGCAAGAAATTGTTAAAAAATTTCGATGTTCGGAGGGGTGATAAAAGGCCACACATGAGCCTTTCAATAACACCTGAACTCACATTAACTTTTTCAAAGGTTCCAAACCGAACCCTTTATAAGCAAAAGGTAGGGTGGGTCGTAACCCCCTACGAGTAAGCAAGCACTCGTTATAAAATGCTAACAAAAATCAAGAACTTACAGGCCACACCTAAGCCTCATATAAACAATAAACATCTGCAATGTAAATAAGTCAACAATTGAGGACTATTAAAAAAAGTCACGGGTATAAACCACCC
This sequence comes from Tanacetum coccineum, assembly GCA_026074375.1. Taxonomy (NCBI): domain Eukaryota; kingdom Viridiplantae; phylum Streptophyta; class Magnoliopsida; order Asterales; family Asteraceae; genus Tanacetum; species Tanacetum coccineum. Next base: position 9,521 of record BQNB010064271.1, read on the forward strand.
GGATAGTAAAAAACAATGCCTACACAAGCCATTTTCAAGAAGTCTTTGAAGACCAAAATGACCGTGGTTTCTTTGACAACAACTGCTCCATAGAAGCATGTGGATCCGTAGTCAACTAAGTTAAGAAGTGGTAGGAAGCATTGGCCATTTCATCACCGGCTCGATCATACTCCTCTTTCGAAGATGGATGATAACCAGGCATCTTCTCCAAAACAAAGGGTTCCTTTAACTTGGCCACTTCTTCAAATGCCACACATCTGCCGTGGATGATAGATACTTTGACAAGTTTCGCAATAAGAATACCCATCTCATCACTATGAACAAGCTTCATTACTGCGCTAGGGATAACTATTGCTACTACAGCGGCCTTATCTTGCCTCAAGCTATCAATCTCCTATAACAATTGAATTTCAAAAGTCTTGAGCCTCGCCCTTTCGGACTTGAGACTCTCAACCTTGGTACGAAGAAAGGATAAAGTCTTCTCATAATTAACCTAGTTCTTCTACTCAAGTACAAGTGTAACACCCCCAAATTGGGTCGCAGCGGAATAAGAATAAAGGGAGGTCTGGGGCAGGTTACTTATAGGTTCAATTAACCACATCGATATAGATTGATAATGACCAAAAGTCGTTTTAAAACTGATACATTGGATTAAAAATATTATACAAATAGCCTTGAAGCTTTACTTGTTTCCTGATTATTTATTACAAAAGATACTGGTTTCACATAAACTATCATACCATATCTTTAGCAATGACTTCCCAAACAAAATCACAATGTATCTTGGTCACCTTATGCTTACTGATCTCATGAAAAAAATTTCTTGAAAACGTCAACAATAATGTTGGTGAATTCATAGGTTGAAAATCATAATTGCCAGGGACCGCAAGACATGTTCCAGTGTAATGCAACACTCGCTGACATCAGAAAAAAGTTACATAAGTCACTAAGCTCATGACACTTGAAGCCATCGACAATCTTTCTATGCAATTTTAAAATATATATTGCAATCTCACGCCCTTTCGGATGTCTAACCTAATCATCCTAAATTCGACTTTGACTATAACGTTCGTTCCTAGGATTAGCTAGTCACTACCGAACGGTGGAGGTTCATATTCCCAAATAGTATATTAAATAACAATTAGCGCTCACATCAATGTTATTCTCAATTTCGTCTATGCCAATTGACAGTTCAATGTCATGGATTAAACTGGGGTACTTTACTCGCAACTTAGGCAACAAGTAATCAATAGTAAAATATCCACTTCGTCGATGATTTATAATAATCAAAACTATCGTTTCCACCCCCAATAATTATAAATTCATGGAAATATGTAAAAATAATGTTTTAGGGGCCTATTACTTACCTTGAGTTATGATAATCAATCAATCGCAGATAGATTAAAGCGTCACGTAAAAGATCCGCTCGAAAATGCAACCTAAATTAATCTTAGTGTAGTAACGTAACGATTTCAGAGTACTTTACATAATAACATGGGAATGTAATCTTATATTTGTTAAATCATCATATCACGTTTGTCGGGCTATTCATAATTTAAAGAGGTCATGACATGACGTTTCGAAGGGAGTTCGGACACTTTAATATTGTTAAATCAACACTCGTCGATTACGCAATCGAAAGGAAGGCACTCATTATGAAACTAAATCGTAATATAGTACTTTGATAACCACATTATTATTAATATATAGTTCATCACCATAAATAATTGTTTGATATTAATTTTTCGTTAACTGAGTAAAACGTTTATTAATTATTACGTTTTAGTAAAAAAAAAAATAATTCTCAGCATAAATTTTTGCGTTTTTTTTAGCCCAATTTTAACGTATCTTTTATGGCCATCTATTTTTGTATTAGGACATGAGTTATCAAATTATGAAATTGTCACTATTTGCTCGCCTTAGGCAGTGAACAGTACACTTTTATGTTCATCATTAGAAGTCGACTTTATTTTGTATAATCGTATTTGGTGTCGTTAAACCCGGTACATGTCGTATTTTATTTCGTTATAGCTTCCGTTTTAATGATTCTTTCGAGGACGTTATGTTATTGAAAGTTCTATAATTTTTGAGGTTTACAAAAAATGGAACTTTCTTTCTGAATAGTAAAACTTCTTATAAAATAATTTCTATAAAAGTATATTAATTGTCGTAAACTCGAGAGAATCATAATCGTTCGTGATATTATTGATATTTTCGATTCTTTTCATTTTGGAATCATAAAAATATGTATTATTTGGTTAAAAATAATCAAACTTGCTGTTTGAATAATTTTTATAAAAAGTTTTTTATTAAACTCCGTTTCAATTAAAGTATAACTTTGTTTATTAACGTAACTTTTTCGATATTAATTCATTTGACTAGTTTCTTACCTTTTCAGAATCGTCGTGAAAGTTAATTGTCTTATAAAACATAAAAATAAGTATATTTTTTAAAGCTTTTGGGACAGAATGTTTAAATACTTTCTTAAGTTCATTTTTGACCTATGTTTTTACTGTTTTTTCACTTTTATACTTTTCTTACATTAAATAACCTTATGTATACAAAAGTCTTGCTCAAAGTCTGCCATGCTGTCTGTTTGGATTTCAGTTTTCAATAAGTGCTTATTTGATTTCTTAGCTTTTTGCTTGTTCTTTGTGCTTATTCCTTGCTTAAATCTGTTCATTAGTGTAGTGGTTGGGTAGTAGTAGCTTATTTGGTCCTTGCCTTAGCTTATTTAGCTTTTAGTTTGCTTAAGTTTTGAAAAAGTAAAATAAGTCAAGTGTCATTTCTGTTTTCTTTTTAAGCCTTTTCCAGCTTATTGAGTGGGTTTCAAAAATAGTTTCTTTTATTAAAGTTGTTAATTTTCAGCTTTTTTACAACTTTGCTTTTATAAGTTTTCAAAAATAAAAAAAATGGAAAAAGGAAAGTCATGGGGTTCGAACCCATGACCTCCTTTATCACACACACACGTCCCACACCACACACACTCAAACCATTGTGCTACAATAGCTCACCCGTTAGAGTATTCATTTAGTTAATACTTATACACATTTTGAGCTCTTTTGTATAATAAGTTGTTTTGGCTTATTTCACAGCTTATTCGATAAGCTGTTTTCACGAGCTTATTTTTCCTAGATTCCTCACCATTCAAGCTATTTTTCGTAATTTTTCCAGTTTTTTTATAAATAGTTTAGTATTTTTAATAGAGTTAATTTCATAAATGGTCCCTATGGTCTGTCGGGTTTAACGAAAATAGTCCCTAAACTTTTTTTTTCACGGATCCTCTCCCTGTGGTTTCGACCCGTATCGGGTTTGGTCCCTTGACCAAATTTTCCGTTTGTTTGACCGTTAAGTTGGTCATGTGACGTGCACATGCAAGGGTAATTGTGTCTTTTTACATATTAAAAACACCATTCTTCTTTATAAACAAGTTACAACTTACCAGATCTTAAAAAAACTCACTCTTACACACTTAAACTCTCTCTTCTCTCACGCAACCAACCAATTATCACCATGATAATCGGCCTACGATGACCTTTGGAAACCAAATATGTTCGACCTCCAAGACTCGACAAGACCATGACCGGGAACCAAGACCGGCCACCATCACCACATCCGACCATCATATATCCTGTCACCACATCATGTCCGATCACCTCTGCCATCATATGTGGTTCTCCTCTTGTGAGATATGGGTGTGTTTATATGTGAGTGTGTGTTGGTTGGATTTTTTCCCCCAAAATCTATTTTTGTTTTGGTTTTATTTGAAGTTAGCCTTGAAACAATCACCCATTTGGTCATAATTCTGGCTATATTTTTTTAGATGACTTTGTTTATGGTCTCATTCTAAAGTCAACTTAAAGAAAATGAATAAAGAAGAATATATGTAGAGGTTGGGTTTAGATTATGCCTTTTTGTTATTTTTATATGTAAGAAATTTCATATTCATATTAATGTGTTTTAGATTTGGTTATAAATACTTAAATTGGTGATTTTTTTTGTATGTTATTTAGTAAAAAATGTTATCAGGTCCATGTGATGTTATGTTCTCTATGACTTGGAGTTTTTTTTATATTACAATCAAGTGAAAATCATAGAGAAAGAAGATGGTTTTGAGATTTTGAGATTTCATGTGTTTTGTATGTTGCTCTGTAAAACTTAGTAGTTTTGAATGCGTATATGAAGAAATATGATTGAGAGGGAGTCCAAAATTGGCCGGAAACTTTATAAGATGGTCAAGAAAAATGGTGGTGGCAGATCACCGGATTTGTGATCGGTGTAAGTTTTACAAGAAATGATGGCGGGTTTGTATGGATACATATAAACAGAGGTTTTCAGTTTTTTTATATTAAAAGGGGGCAATTTTGTCATTTCACTTGTCTGGACATGGACTTTATGGTCAAACAAACGGAAAAGTTGGTCAAAGGACCAAACCCGATACGGGTCGAAATCACAGGGAGAAGATCCGAGAAAAAAAAAGTTTAGGGACTATTTTTGTTAAACCCGACAGACCACAGGGACCATTTATGAAATTAACTCTTTTTAATATTTAATTTTCATTAAAATCATTTTTAATTCATAAAAAATTATAAAAAAGTCAAAAAAATATAATTCTTTTTTAGAAAATTTTCTTTTAACATTTAGAACCTAGGAAAAATAGATTTGCTTCTGTAGGGTTAAAATTGTAAAATTTGTTTTTTGTAAAGAACGGGATTGAATCCCGTTCATATTTTTAGCTTAAAACTCTTTCGTTTTTGGTCTAGTTTTCTTTGCCCTAGATTTTTAGTTAATTAAGATTTATAAAATCCAAAAAGATCATTGTAAGACTTAATTTTGTTGATTTAGGATTTTTAGGTCCCATTTAGGATACTCGAATTGCATTTTTAGTTAAAATTTAATTTCCCTTATTTTAGTTAGGTTTAATTGTCCCTTTATTTGCTCGTTATTAGGATCTTAGAAAAAAAATCATCTTTGAACCAATTCAAGTCATTATCCAAATAACAAATGAGGTCTCAATTTCATAAATCTTTGAGAAAACGACTCGGTAATCACTTATCGGTCTTACGAATAAAATTTTTGTGTAGAAATTGCTACTAATCTTTGTCCTCAAGGATTATTAGTAATTTTCTTTATACTTATATATTATACGTATTATATATATTGATTTTCAACGATCAAATTTTTGGCGCCGTTGCCGGGGATTTGTGATTAAGATTCATTCGTTTGCAGTTTGTTGATCGTGATTTGGAGAACCTTTCGTCTTCGAAAGTTACGCTTTTGAAAAAAAATCAAAAAAAAAATTAAAAAATTAAAAATATAAAAGTAAAAAATATTTTTCTTTTCTTTTTAATATAAGTAGAAGATTATTAAATAAGAAAAATACAAAAATATTTGCTCTTCCGGATTTTTCGATTTTTCTTGTGAATTCATTAATATAAGGAATAAAAAAAATTACAAAGTTGGTAAAAGAACACCAACAAATAATACCTTCAACTAAGGTATTATCCATCAATAAGTTCCCGAACCTAAGACTAAAAAGTTTTTTACCGTTTGTGTCACTTACGAAAAAGGCGCACCTCTTTTGTAAAATTTATTTTACTTAAGAGAGTTACCCTAAGTTTGTTGATTATTCGGTAAACAAAAAAATATTTCCTTTTCTCATTTTATCATTTTTTGTTTGTTTAGTGCATGCGCACTAGAAATTCCAATTTTCCAAATAATTCAAACGTAACCATTCCGAGACGTCGAAATAAAGGACGTGCTCCAAACATAGTCGAACCCGAGCTTCGTAGTATCGTTGAAGTTGCACCAATGGCGAACGAACAATGGAAGAGCTACTCCGAGCACCTACGGAAGGGTATGGAGAAGCTATCGTAATACCGGAAATTAATGCTGATCATTTTGAGATTAAGACGAATTTGCTTCAATTAGTTCAAGCTAGCCGCCTTTACATGGTTTGAGAGGGAAACCCTCATAACTCAATTAATAATTCAAAAGGATTACCTCGACTTTGAAGTTTAAGGATGTACCGAATGATGTGATTTAACTCATGATGTTTCCATATTCGCTTGAGGGGACCGCTAGAGTTTGGTACGATAAAGAACCACCTAATTCGATCTTGACTTGGGAGGATCTCGTAACCAAATTCGTGAATCAATTTTTCCCTCCCTCGAAGACCACTCACTTAAAAAATGAAATCTCTCGTTTTAAACCCAAAAAATTTGTTAGTAGACATTTAGTGAAGCATGGGAACAATTTAAGGAAATGCTTAGAGCATGTCCCCACCACGGATTTACGGAGTTAACTTAAGTAGATACTTTCTATAACGGTTTAAATGATAACGATCAAGACTCCTTAAATGCCGCAGCTGGTGGAAATTTTTTGAGTAAGACTACTAGAGAGCTTTGAACATAATTGAGAATAAATCAAAAGTTCATTATTCACGAAACAAATCAAATATTTCTAGGATGAATACGAATTATAGGGAAAGTTTTAGTAAGACGGATGAGAGAATTGATAAGCTTGCGGACCAAATTTCGACCTTAGTTGAGATTGTTTTTAAGAAAATGTCACTTAAACCCGCTACGGTTAAAGCGGTTGAAGGAACCTTGTGTTACTTGTGGTGGTGCTCATGCTTACTACAATTGTCCTAATACCGATAACAATCAATCCAGTGTTTGTGCGGCAACGGGTGCTTACAATCAAGTAGTACCTCCAAACCGTGTTAGCAACCACATGGCACCACCCGGTTTTGCTCCGGTGCAAAACAATGGTCAAAATAGGTATAATCAAAATCAAGGTCAAGGAAATAACTTTAATCAGGGAAATAATTTTCATGGAAAATCAAGGTTTTCAGTTTCAAATAATCATGCTCCAAATTTTCAAAATCAAGGATTTCAAAAACCAACCTTTTCAAGTTTCTAATAATCAATGTTTCAAACAAGAGTTTTCATGAGTTTTCGAAGTTACAAGAGATTCTAATGACCAAATGAAGAGAAACATGCAAAGTCAAATCAACTCGTGAAATGGAGAATTTAAGATGAAATTCAAAACACGATGAAGACTCAACAAACCGTTTTGATGAATCAACAAAATGCTTTTCAAAATAATTTGCAAAATAGTAAGTGGATTTTTCCAAAACCAAGCTTCAACTTTGGGTACTCTTTCGAGTAAACTATTCCTAACCCGAAGTCTAAGGAAGTAGCGGGGGCGAGGCAATCACGTATCTAGGCGCGGGGGATATGGTGTTGCTTATGAGTGGTAGGCGCGAGTTCGAGGATGGGGGGGGGGGGGGGGGGGGGGGGAGGGGGGCGGGGGGGGTTTTTTATTTAGTATTATTTTTTTTTTCGTAGTGTGGTTTGTAGCTACTACTGAACCTTCTCCCAAAAAGGTAGTAGGAACAGAATCAGAGACAAACGGGATAAGGAGCAAACTAATTTCCAAGGAAGTACCGCTCACATCTAACCTCCGGTTGTCCCCATTCCAATTCCAGAACCCGATGTTCCGAAGACTTTACCTAAGCCTAATATTCCATATCCTTCGAGACTTAATGATCAAAAGTTCTGTGAAAAAGCTTCAAATCAAACGGAGAATATCTTTCAAATCTTTCAGGATTTGCGCTTCGACATTAGCTTCGCGGACGCTTTACTTTTGATTCCAAGATTTGCCCCTACGATTAAGAATTTTCTCATGAATAAGGACAAGTTGTTTGAATTAGCTAAAATACCGTTGAATGAGAATTGTTTCGGTACGATTGCCCTTAAAAAGCCTTCTTAAAAGCTTGGAGAATCCGCGGCAAGTTTCTATATCCATTGATTTCCCAGAGAATGGATATATTCGCGGGCGGGGCTGTTGGTGCCGAGGGGGGGGGGGAACGGTGGCGGGCGACATAAATCTTATGCCTCTTTCCATTTGGAAAAAGCTTTCCCTACCCGAACTTACCCCACACGAATGACTTTAGAGTTAGCAGATTGATCCATTACTTGTCCTAAAGGACTCGCCGAAGACGTTTTTGTCAAAGTGGGAAAGTTTCACTTTCCTACCTACTTTGTTGTTGTGGATTTTGAAGCCAATCCTCGGGTTCCTCTCATTCTTGGGAGATCCTTTTTGAGGACCGGTTGTGCCTTAATTGATGTGTACGAAGGAGAGCTTATCTTAAGGAACGGGGATGAACGATTAATTTATCAATGTCGATAAGCATTCTTAAAAGCATCAAATGAGTCAATTAAAATGAAAATTATTCTTGATGTCTCATGCGTGTGATAGTATTGATAAATTTTAAAGATGAAAAAATCAAATCATTCACGAGTGGCATACCTACTCGCTTCTAAGATCTCGTCCTAGTCTCGTATCTTTTGAGACTAGCGATTCTCTTCTTGAGGAGTTTACCGATGAACTCGCTCTTCTTGACCTATTTCCACCGGGAAATGAGGATGTTGATTTTAAAGCCGATCTTAGAGAAATTAAATTGTTGCTTAACCGTGATCCGTCAACAAATTTTTCACCTACGATTACGATTGATCCTAATCCTGAGAGGTTTACCGACGAACCTTCTCTATCTTGCTTACCTCCACCGGGAGATGACGAGTCATTTCTTAAGAAGGATGTTCAAGAAGAAAATTTTCAAATTTATTCGAACCCTCTTTTTGAATTTGATGACAATCACAACCCTAGTAACATTAATCCTCTCTTTAAAGAGATGTTAGAGGATGTTAAGATCAAGGACTCTAATGTTTCTAATTATGATGAGCCAGTTTTACTTAACACACCTCTTTTCGATGAGGATGAGTGTTTCAACCCAGGAGGCAAAATTGATAAAATTGATGCTTTTATGGAGGATTATAGAGACTCGGAAGGAAACGTTCTTGAGATTTTGCATAACACCATCCATAATCTCTTCCCCGAAGTGTTTTTCGATCATGAACCACAAGGCTTAAAGGCTTATGGAGAATTTTTTTCCATCATATGTGAGATTATCCTCTAAGGATCGCCATTATTTTTTCTTCACAATTGTTTTCTCCTTCGGGAGTGAGGACACCATTTTTGACCCTGGCATCTACGCGTTTTTCATTTTTCTTCTCTTGAGCCGGTGGCATTTGAAAGTCAAATGGAAGTTTGCTCTTCCACTTGTTTTAGCCCCATGGACAACTAAATGCGGGGATCGAGTCAAGCTATGTGACTCAGTTACCAAAAACAAAGCGCTGCGCGACGTGGAGTGGCGACGCGGGGGGGCGGGCATGCTTATCATCTTTCTTCTTTCTATTCCAAATGTGATGTGAGGAGGCTTGTACTCCCCTTCGATTGTCTGTTGTTTGTGCTTTGTGGATTGTTTGTAGGTTGACCTAAAATTTTTGAAATTACTGTTCGTGTTTTGTCCTGGTCCACCCGAGCTCCTACCTTGTGCTTGCCATTAAGTTTAGAGGAATCCGATATCCTAGATTTTTATCGACTAACATCTATCTTTTAGCATACTTGATAAACAGCTTAAGATTTTTGTAGTACTTTCTCCATGCTCGGATTATGCATTCGACTTTTTGAGTTCTAGTATGGGGTTATAAGCCTTAGACTAGGGAAACCATTGAGGACAATGTTTAGTTTTAGTATGTGGTAGTATATCTTCGATATGATCTTACCTACTTTTGCCCGTTGTTCTCACGTACCCCGTTTTCCCGCAAAATTTTTAAATTTTTAAGTCTTAATATCTAGTTTATTGTTCATATATATATAAAAAAAATTGACACGAATGTAGGCTCTCCGTTGGTGAGAACAAAAATAAATTTTGACCCGACCAGGTTTATATACTAGCTCTCTCTTAACGTAAAAGATTGAAAATTTGCTAAATCCTTTTATACAAGGAGCATGAAAACGCAAGTCTATAGCTTGAAAAAGTAAAGACTTTACAAGTTCCCATAATTGATTTAAATATGCAAAGATCGATTTGTTTAGGCTAGTATCACGAGTTTCTTTCTAGAAAGTTTAAATTATGAAGAACTAAAAATGATGATAGACTATAAGGTTTTGATGCTAAACATAGAATAGTTGGATTTCCTTTAAGGCTCATAAAGTGTTAAATAGGGCTTTTCTCCCATTAGCTTGTTCACCTTTATATATACATTTTTTATAAATAAAGTTGTGCGGTTTTTGGTTAATAAATTAGTTAATGAAAGTTTCTTAGTTCCTTTGTGATCAAGATGAGTAAACATCATAATACTTATGTTGGCATACTATATGTATCTACATTAATAAATATTTTTGGTTATACCTTAAAGCGCCTTAGGTAATTGGGGTAAGTGAAATTTATAACCTTATTCATATCTTAAAGAGCCATAGGGTAATAGGACATGGATAATTGTTCTATAATTTTGTCTTGAATTGAGCCGGGGGGGAGAGAGAGGGGGGGGGGGGGGGCGATAGGCCTTAGGTATAGTGTGGGTGGGGGGGCAAAAGTACGCGTGCGGTGGGGACTATTATGTCTTAAAGAGCCTAAGGGTATATGACATGAATGGTGCCTTGCTTAAGTAACCTAATAAAAGCCAGATTTTGGTTGCCTCGATGTAGACTTAATCTTGATGACATTTGATCATTTGAAAAGAGCTAGGAACTAATTATTATGTTTTAACTGTTACGCTTTATTTTTGGAATTAATAACTATCGAAATAAAGTCGTAAATACATATCGGGTATTATGACTTAAATAAAATCTTGTAGATACAAATTAGGAATAAGGGGAGGAGAAGTAATACACAATTTAGCTTTTATGAGTAGTGTTAGCATCATAACTTGTGTTTTCAATGATCTTGTTTTTAAGCTTGGCTTGGAGAAGTGAAAGTCGGGGACGATGAATTTATCCATTTGGACACTTTTTGTGCTTTTTGTTCCGTGATCCTAAAAGTTATCAATGAATAATGAAAGCAATACATTATGTCACACATGAATAAGATGTAAGTTGTAAATTATGAAAATCATAAAAAAATGAAAAACTTTGAAAAATGAGAAAGCATGGTGTTTTAAAACTTGTGATTTCTTAACTTTTCCCACAAAAGACTTTGCTACTTTTCAAAGGATTAGTTTGGGGAGGTTTTGGAGTATTTGGTTTTTAGAGCATATAACATTGCGTGAGGACACGACAATCATTTAGTTTGAGAAATTTTGATATGTGAGAAATCACATATCCGTTTTATATCAAAAATGACCCTTAAAAGATGAAAATAATATAAATTATGCTTGTATATTGTGCATTTTTTCTTTTGTGATGTGTAGGTACGGATATTGCAAAAAAATCACAAGAAAAGAGCAAAAAACAAGCAACAACGGACACGAGATTAAATGATTACACAAAAGGCCTGGAATTATCACGCGTTTGTCAACAAAAGTCTACCATTGTCAAGACGAATTTTCAGACCGCGCGGCACAAAAGTTACAAAACCTTTGAAATTACCAATGAGCCCTTAATGTTAAGAAACATTTTTCACAAAAAAGTGGCACAACAATACACCGTTAGTTAGGGAATAGTGGGTGGGGGAGGGGGGGGGGGGGGGGGGGGGGGGGGGGGAGTGGGGGGGGGGGGGGGGGGGGGGGGGGGGGTGAGGGGACTGAAGCCTTTAATATACTTAGGGACTAACGGTCGTTAAGTGTTATATAACACATTCACTACACCAAATAACCAAGCACAAATCCAATACCAAGCCCGTTTACCCCCAAGCCCAAAGTCAAATTGGTCAAACAAAGATAAAATAAGAAAAAAGGGCACGAATGGTTACTGTTTAACCATCGTCCCCAATTTACCTTGCATCAAAATTTAAAGGGTAAATTCCACTCCCTTCACTCGTTCGACGTGGCCTCAAAGATTCCATGTACCAAGCCCCAACTCAGCAAAGGAATACGTCACCAAAGGCTACAATTGGTTGATTTGACACAAGGGTATGCCGCGCGTCATCAAACAAACACACCAAAATGGAAAATTTGCACTAAAATCAATGTAAAAGAAGCACAAGGCTCTAATATGATGGGATTGCCACGCTGGCAATCCATGTGCATCATTCTCATCCAACGGCTACAATTAGAGATCCAATGATTAGAAGATTTCAAGGGTCAAGATTAAAGGGAGCGTGTAAGGACCTGGAAGCTTCCTCTCTTGCCTATAAAAAGGAGGCCTCACTCACTCACAGAGCTTATCTAGAAGTAGTGTAGTTTTAGTGTAATTTTTAGATAGCTTTAGCTTATGTAATTTTTAGCTTATTATTTTCATTTAAATGTGATCTACCTTTTTCATAAGCTTGTAATCAGATTATTTTAGCAATAAAAGTTACTTTTCATATTGTCAATTGTTATTTCATATTTTACTTGAATTCATAATGGTTTGATAAAAGTACTTTTTTACTCATATAGAGCTCAATCGGTGTCAAAAAGACCACGGAGGCGATGGAGAGCAGGAGTGCACCACGGGGCGGCAGGATTAAGCTCTAAAAACTTAACTAGGCTAATGAAGCACTCAAATTCCCCTCAATTTACCTCATCTTAAAAATGGGAAGGGGAGAACCAGATTGGATGGGTTTCCAAGACCATACGACCAGCTTATCCTAGGGATAAGCTGGAACTTGTTGATGTAGCTCATAAGAGCATTTAATAGTCCTTGGGTTTGTCAGAGGGCTATCGTAAGTTTTAATTTACGTTTCTAACTTTAAATTGCATTTTTAGCTTGTAAACTGCTTATTATTTTCTTATTGGTAATTAGTGTGAGCTTATAATTAAACTTAATATATTGTTAAGATAGCCTATTAGTTCAATAATAGCTAAATCTAGTTTCACTTATTTGTTATAAAACATGGGACGAAGAGAAAACCAAAAATAATTAGCTTAACTTTGTTAGACTATTATTTTGCTTATTAAGTTTGATAAAATCTGTTCATTAGGTCTATTATAGCTTATTATTATCTGGGTAACATGAATTTGAACTTTATTTCTCATTTTATTAGGCTAAATATACTTAAAAATTTTTCAAAAGGGGTGTTTTGGATCAAGACCATACTAACCCTCAAGTAGTACTGTTAGTATCTCTTCCTACTTTTTATTTTTAAATCATCCAATTTTAGTTATAGATCATATTTTAAGCTTTAGTATTGCTAGATTAGTTTTTTGAACAAGTTTGTGTGTCTATGTGGTTAATATGAGTAATTAAGCTCATATCATTAAGCTTGATTGTTACTAGTTGCGAGTGCTTTTATTTATAAGAGATGTCCTTGTTTTTGGTATTTTAAAGAAGTGTAGCAACATAGTCCTTTTAGGTCTGCATTTGTTAGATTTTAAGGTTTTTGTTTAAAAAATTGCAAACTGCATCAGATATGTAAAATAGTTTTTAGCCATTTTCTAGCTTTAATTCAGATAGGTAAAGTAGGATTCAGCTTTTAAAATTTGGAGCACAAGTAAAGTTTAGGCCAAATTTGATAGTTTAGGGATTATTTTTGTTTAAAAAGCTTATTTGATTAGCTGTTATAAGTCGGTAAATTAGTCTTTTTTCTTTTTATTTAAATAATAAGATCAGCAAGATACTGGACTGTCGCCTATCAGGGGTATGTACTGACTTTTTCATCTAGCTTATTCTTAGCTTATTTGATTTTCAAAATAGTTTTTAATTAATGTTTTAAGTAGAGTTTTAGACAAGCTTTCTAATGGTACAAGTGGTTTAGCCATAAGTTCTGCTGTGAGCATAAAAATCAAGCTCAAATTTGGTGTTTGTGTCTGTTTGAAAACTTTAAAAAATTTTGCAACATGAGTACTTTTTTAGATTCTAGCTTATAGCTTATAACGTTAAGATTACAATTCTTGTTCCTACTTGCTTATTAGGTTAATAATAGGGTAGTGTAGCTTATTTTGATTCTGTTTGAGCTTATTTTAGCTTATTAGTTTCTTTGAGTTTTTGTGAAAAAGAAAAATTTAGTTAAGTGTTATCTGTCATAGTATTATGCTGTTTTCTAGCTTATTAGTAATTTTGGAAAAAGTTGTTTTCACAAAAGTAGCTTATTTTCAGCTGCTTAACAACTTTGTTTCTAAATTTTTTTGCAAAAAGTAAAAAAGGGGAAGTCAAAGAAGTCAGGGGTGAGCAAGGCTCGAACCCCTGACCTCAACCTAGCCTCAACCCTTTTAACGTCTCAACACAACACACTCACACCACTGCGCCCTTAGGGACTTTTACGTCCAAGGGTGCAGCCCAATCCTTTAAAACATTTTTAAGCTCTTTTATCAATAAGCAATTCGAATGCTTATTTCCTTTTTCTGTGCTTATTCATTTAAGCATTTCTTTGCTTTTATTTTTCATACAACATTTTCAACTTTGGCTATTTTCAGTCATTTTCTTAGATTTTTATTTCAAAGTTTTATATTTTTTGTACATTTATTTTGTTTACAAACTTTAAAAAATCATAAAAAATAGAAAAATAATCAAAAAAATAATTTTTTTTTCTGAAAATTTTCTTTTATCATAATTTAGGTTTAGAAATTAAATTTGTTTCCGTAGGACTTAAATTTAGTATAGCTTGCCTTTTAGAGTACGTTTCTTAAAATCTCGTTAACATTTTTGTGCTTAATTGTTTTCTTTTGAATGTTTTATCTGTTTTTAATTGTAGGAATAGAAAACCAATTCAAAAAGTCTGAAACCAATTCAAATCATTGTCCAAATAAAAAACGGAGTTTCAATTTCATGATTCTTGGGGTATAAACGACCCGGTGAACACTTACCCGTTTAAACATACGGATATTTTCGTGTAATTTTTACTTTAATCTTTGCCCTCAAGGATATTAGTGAATTTTCTTATACTTTTATATTATAACGTATTATATATATACACTTTGAGACCACATCAGCCTTGGGTAGATCAAATCATCCACCGCTTGCGCAAGTAACTAGTCAAATACCGTCAAAGAGGTCTTTAAAGGGTTTTGGCGTCTATGTAAGATAAGCGAGAGAGCGCCGTGCGCGAGGAACGGATGGGATATAGTTTGGTGCTTTTTTGGGTGAATTTAGGGTAAAGGTTTAGAGCTAATTATTTATAAGAATACACGTTGATTTGGTTGCTAAGCCAAGACTCAGAAAAAGATACAAACTCTATACAACTCTACAATAATCTCTTTATTTTTCTTTTCTTGACTCTAATATAAACACAGACATAAGCAAATGGCAGCCCGTACATTTTTTTCACTCTTTTTTGTATATACATGTTTTTTACTCTTTTTTTATATATATATTTTTTTGTACACTTTTGCCCTGCCATGGCTTAAATATATAGTACACCATGGGGGTTTATAAATACACCCCTACACTTGAACTGTTATATACTCGATATTTACAATCTAACTAATGACCCAATTTGAGTTGGATCAAAATAACATGGAGCTTATTGAGCTTATATTGGGGGTAATAAAATTTACATCTCCCGAATTCCTTCATAAGAAGAAATACTACCATGAATCATAATCGTTCCAAAACTGTATTTACAAGGATAAGGACTTAGCAATCGTGTACTCAAATAATTAACTTGGGTTAAAATAATAATGTACTAAAAGCGAGTACATACAAGGTAGGCTAAGGCGATTTGGATGTAACAATTGGTTCAAGGGTGACAATGCTCTTCATTAATAGTCCGGCTTAACCAAAAAATTATGAGAACCATGAAAAAGGATAGGCTTAAAGGTTTGTATTAGGGGTATCCTGCACTAATTATGAGTGCATGGCAAGGGTGTTGGATAGTTATATAACCGAGGTGACCATCATAACAATTACATGTTTAAAACATGGGTTAATCCTAGTGCCTCTTATCTAGCAAATCCTAGTTCTCACTATGCGGTCTCGGAATGCATCACAAAAACAAGTTCTAGAAATTAATACACTGCCGGTACACTCATATAATTTAATACTGATACCAATGTTCTAAAAAAGGCGAATAAAGGGAAAAGAAAACAAGTAAAAGAAACTAGTACTCCCCTGGTTTGCTCAATAATGGAGAAGAAAGATACGATAACTAGTTAAATAGTCCTCCAACAGTCGTCCAATGAAACTTCCTAAGAACTACCAAGCTTCTTCTCGTCATATATAACCTGTAAATCAAAGATAAAGACAACTACACCAATCGTAAAATCGGTGGGATATGATATGTACAACGAGACTTTAGGGTTGACTCTATGAAAGCAGTAAAGATAGGATGAAAGCGATGATATAATCATAGGTTTCTACAGGTTTACAACAAAATTACAAATTTTAAATATTGCACATTTTATTTTTCAAAAATACTTGAAAATTTTTTTAATCTTTACATTGCTAGAGACACGACGCCGTCGGGTTTAATCCCGACGCTGTCTCCACGCACTGTGAAGATTTCCTCTTTGTTTTTAATGATAAATTTCCTGCACGCAATTTTATTAGTCAGATTTGTAGAAAACACTGCATAAAAAACCTTGAATTAATCATTACAATCATATGACTCGAAACTGACGTGAATTAATCTAAACAATTTATTTTAAATGTTTGAAATATTTCTAAAAAACGGATATAGCCCCCTACACTTATTTTATGCAAAATACCTTTGATTGTAGATAAGACGAAGTTACAAACAAACAAAGCATGATTACAAAATGATTCAAACATTATAAAACAAACAATAAAGAATAAAACACAAGACACTCCTAAATGCGAGAAAGTAAATATTGGGTTGCCTCCCAAAAAACTCTTTTCTTTAATTATGAGTCTTGTAGCTAGACTCGAAGTCACACGTTATTATGTGTCGAAGTGATCCAAGTCGATGATTTCCCTAGGGTCTTCCTTTTCGGAGAGTTTCCTAGAAGTGGAGATTGATTGGAGGTTTTTGGTGAATTCTTCTTCGTTCAGGTCAATTAGCCTAATCTTGGCATGCCATGCCCCGTCTCTGTTTTTGGGTGGTTTGTCCCAGTTGATCGGGTTCCTTATCAAATCCTCGGATTCCCATATATTTCTCTTAAGGTTTATGGGTATAGCTCCTAAGAATTCCACCATTCTTCTAAATACTAGGACATCCTTAAAGGGATTTATTTCGGCATCTCTAGCTATTTCCCATTCTCCAGGCAAATGACAGTCTAAGAAGTCCTCCCTAGCATAGTAAGGAGTTCGTGCACCCATACCATCTGAGCTAGGTCGTGGTTTGTAGGACTCCTTTTTTCCTAGTGTGGTCCAATAGGGTGCTTCCTCTTGACATAGTTCAATCCATTTCACTTTGAATACTGACCTAGTGAACCCTTCTTCTACCGTTATTTTGGCTTTTCTATAATCTATAACTGCATTGGCGGTGGCTAGGAATCCTCTTCCTACTAGTAAAGGTGTTTCAGGGTCCTTCTTCATGTCGATTACATAAAAGTCGGTTAAGAGTTTTAGTCTTCCTATATGGACTTCTACGTCTCTAACAATTCCAACAGGATAGGACTTGGTTCCATCCGCTAATCTGAATACATGGTTGGTTTCCTCTAACAGTCCGATGTTGAGCATTTTGAGAAGGTATAACGGGATAATATTTATGCAAGCCCCTAAATCTGTTAAAGTATCAAAAGGTTCGGAGTTCGTCTCCTAATCTACAGGGTAGAGTGAATAGCCCAGGGTCCTCTATCTTTGCAGATACTTCTCCTTGGACAAATGCTGGCCCATTTTTTCCCAGTTCTAAATTCTACACATATTTATCGAACATTATGTTATAGATTGGAGTGTGAGCTAGGACTTCAAGAACCGGTAGGTTAAGATGAAATTCCTAAAATTCATATTCAAGAGTTGGTTCGGGTTCTTTTGGTTGTTGCGTTTCACTCTCCATCCCGGGTTGCAGCTGGCTTGTTTGGGAAATGTTTGCCTCCTTGGAACATGTTTTGATAGCATTGATTGAAGTAGAGGGGTGTGATGAGCATTGGAGATCTACTGTTGGGTAAGAATGAGCAGACAAAACTAGATAGGTACTCAGTTTTAGGTTCTTAACCGTGTCGTTGGGTAGTGATCCTGCTATTCGATCGGTGATGGCCGACAACACTGTGTCGAATTTGTTAGTCATCTCGCTATGTTGTTATTTGAAATCGGCTTTAAACTTGGATAATCTAGCGTCTTGAGATGCCATGAAGTTGGACACCAATCCTTCTAGATTTGATGGGTTGTTAAAGTTTTAAGGATTGTTATTGAAAGAACGGTTCAGGATCGAACCGTTAGGTTGGAACCGGTTAGGTGGGTTTGAAAAATTATTTTAGGAATTTTGGGGTTGTCTCCACCTAAGGTTTGGGTGACTTTTTCATGACTGATTGTAGGTGTTACCAAAATTGTTTTCCTCGGGCTTATAAGTGTACCACTTACCTCCCGCTTTGTCGGTACGCGAGGATGCATATTCAACAAAGGCGTGTTCAGGATCTTCCATGTAATACTGAGTGTCACGGGGACCACTGTAGATCTCACATGAGGTAGTGATTTTTTTCACTTGAGTAGGTTGCACCGGAGTAAGATGAGCTTTCATCAAGCGTTGGACTTGATTTTTGAGCTCGATGAGGCGGCAGTCGGATGTACTCGGGACATCTTGAGGGAAAGAGATTGCCTTGACCGGCTTAGCGAAATCCTTTGGGTTGTTCCAACTTTCGTTGTTATAGAAGGCGAGGTCCTCTAATAATGCCCAGTATTCTTTGGTATTTCGTCACGAAGCTTGCCACCAGCCGATTGGTCAATGGTTCGTCTTGTGACGGGAGTGACATGGTCATAAAATATTTGGACTTGGATCTAAAGATCGATGCCATAATGAGGGACTTTTGTAGTAAGTCCTTGAAACGAGTCCATGCTTCAGATAGAGATTATCCATGATGTTGTTGGAACATCAGGATATCGTTGCGGAGTCTTGCAGTCCTTCACGGTGGAAAGAATTGAGCAAAGGAAACGAGTAGTAAGATCCTCCCATATGGTGATGGATCCTGTTGGAAGATGTTCAACCCAGTTGCTAACTTGATCGCGAAGGGAAAATTGAAATAAACGCATGCGCGTTCTTTCCTTGTTTTCACCGTCAAGGTCAAGTGAGCCCACAAGTTTTAAGAAATCCTTGAGGTGTTAGTTTGGATCCTCGGACCAAAGTTCGTGGAATGAGCATCCATTTTGCACCAACCGGATGGTGTCGGATCGAAGAGGTGCCACATTGTTCCCTATGGGGAGCTCAATGGTGTTCCTGTAGCCCTCGTGGCTAAGTTTGGAATAATCTCCAAGGGTACGAATAGGGTTCTCGTCTCCTATGGTGGTTGACGAGAATGGATTACGAAACAAATAACACAAAGAAAAGATAGACTACGAGAAAGCTAATATACGGAAATTAAATTCTCACTTGAAAGGATTCAAGTGAGTAGAACTAAGTTAAACTATGATCAAAACCTATCTATTCCCCACGCAGCGGCGCCAAAAACTTGATGCGGAGGTCGTAAAGGACTTCAGCAATAAGCTTTACAACTCCCTAGGAAGTGTACCTAATCGTTGCAGTGTAGTATAAGCAAGACTCAGGGGTTGTTATCGTTCTCTATGGGAATAGGTTGGGAAGGCTTGATCATGGTCTAACAAGATTTTAGGGGTTAAGAGAAGATTATTTTTGTGTTTTTATATTTAATGAAAGAGGTAAATCAATGGTTTGAGAGGTTAGTTTGATTAACTAATAATTAAACTAATTATAATCTATGCTACCGGTGATAACTTTATGATAAAAAATTATATTTACATATTCATGCACTACTCCTCAAATTGCTTCTCCTAGATCTGTTGCTTTGACACACTTGTGATGATCTATGTAAGTATTTTCTAGGTCATGAACGGATTACACGAACCCGCCGTCTATTTAATATTCTATTAAGGCAACGCACAAGTAAGGTAGTATGAAGACTATTACAAGGCCCCTAATAGTATATTAAATACATGTGAAATATCTTAAGATGGAACAACCATATAATGCGGTAAGTAGTAGTGAGGAGACAGTTACCGAGTATCCGCTATACTACACACTCGTGTTCCCAAGACATGTCAACAACGAAACAGCAAAAGATGGTTTTCAAAGCCTAACGCTGCACGATTCATAACAAGAACAAAATCAAAAAGGATCATACAACCTAAGATTCATTCAAACAAAGATAAATACAAAGAAGTTTTAGCCTTGCATGTTATAAATGAACAAGAAGATAAATCAATCAAACAACACATAGACATATTGAATGATTAATGATAAATAACATAACATGGATTCAAGTTAGTACAATAGGGTTTTGAGTCCCCTTAAAAACCCAACAAAGCTGCTAGAAGACTAGGGTTCGTCTCCCTGTGGTTTTATATACAAAGTTTACATACTTAAAACCCTAAAAAACGTTTTTATATTTATAGATTGAATAACGCTGACGACATCGCTTAGGAATCTGATCCAGATGTGTCGTCACCACGTAGACGATTCTAGATCCTCTTTAAGTCGGCCACATCCTGACACCGTCACAAAATTCCTGACGCCGTCACTAGATACATCATGATGGCGTCGCTTTATGCCTGTGACGCCGTCTCCACGCACTGTATGCATAAATCTTTAAGAGATTTGGTGTAGGTCCGTAATCTTGTCCGTTTCTTCTCCAAATGAGCTCAAGTCACATGTATTTCCTCTAAAAGCCATTCAAGTGCTAAAAACATGAAAACAAACGATTAAGCACATAATCTGGGCATATTTGCATGATTTATGCGGTTAAATAACCTCGAAAAAGTGTATAAAATGACACATCATCAAGTGTCTTGTTACATATAGCTATCATCATCATTATATATATGTGTATTATTCTACTAACTTTGTTTTGTAGCACACTTCCGTAACTCGATTCTTTGGTGCCCCAAACAAGGAGGAGCATACACCGAGAGGGAGCATTTGGAAATGTCAAAGTCATTACATTTGAAACTTCTTTCTGGATATGTGTATTCCACCCCTATAATATTGTTCCTATATATATTATGTTGCACGAAACTAACCCTTGATGTAGGTTAAGAGTTTGTAACAAATTTGATCCATGGATCCGCTAGAGTTTATATACAAGGGATGCAAGCATCTTAGAAGTGCAATGAGCTAAAGGGTGCTCGAGGGTCAAAGTAGATAGCTTGGGATGATTAAATGAAGTTGATAGGAGCAAGACTTCACTAGGTTGATGCAAGCTTATTTTTTTGGAAGATTGGTATGTATTGTATAAAGGGAAGATAGAAGTAGAGAACTCGGAGCACACACCTTTTTGTTTCGACAAAAGGGGGAGAAGAAGTGTAAACAAGTAACTTTAACACCTTACTATGGTTTATAATTTACATATTTTGTCATCATCAAAAATGGGGAGATTGTTAGTGCAAATATTACAATATTTAATCTATACATTCTCTTTGTGTTTTGGTGATGACAAACATATAACTTGTAAAACATTACGTAAAGTACGCAAGTCACTCGTATACATTAATCATCAACACAAACATTCATCAACTCCTCTCGACGTCCCGGTACTCTTACAAATATGGACTTTGCTAATTGGATTAGGCTAAGAAAACATACTAGCCCATTGGGGGCCTAATATTAGTCAGCCCATTAAGGCCCAATCAAGGCATCTAGAAGATGGAGGGAAACTACTAAATTCAAATTTGAAATAATCTTCAAGAACATAGAGGGAAACTAGTTGGTGCATGCTTTTGTCCAATCACCCTTTTATCCATTGGACAAAAGAGACTTCTCCAAGTAATGAATTCTCTATAAAAAGACAAGCAAACTCTTCCCCTCTCCTCTTTGATCTCAACCCACGGCTCAGATATAAACAAATAGGGATTTTATGTTCTTGATTTTCTATCATGTTTCTAGCATTAGGCTTAATCCATGATCACTTTTTAGATGAGTTCCACTAGTACTAAGGGGTATGTAGTGATGTATAGGATGTCTTTACATGAAAGTGATCACCTTTGTTTACTTGCTTATCATGTAGTAGATCGGGTCACATAGAAGTGATTACATTTGATCACTTGTATGTCATATAGTAGATTGTATTGTATGTTGTAATTCATTCATATCTCTTGTAATTATGTGTAATAGCTTGATCAGGTTGATCATGATAGTATTTAGGTGATTTAAATACTTGTAAGAGTGGTTAGTACTTTAGGCCTTAAAATACAAGCGTGTGGTAGATTGATTCTAGCTAAGATTAGAACTCTGCATTTGGCTTAGTGTCGAAAATTGATGTAAGCTACTTGTGTATGGTTTTCTCCCCCTAAAGGGAGCTTGTTGACTAGTGAAGTAACTCTTGAGTTGGATACTCGGGGAGTGGAGTAGGGAGAAGGGGAGCTTCGTGACCGAACTAATATAAATCATCGTGTCTGCTTTGCATTTCTTTTTTACTTATCTCTTTACATTTATACTCGCATTTATCGCTTTATATTTATACTTGCAATTGTATATTGTGTTGCTTATATAGTTTTGATTATGTTTGTGTCATGGATAAATGTAAATATTGTGTTGTGGTTTGTATTGTTGTGATACGATTTGGTACTATATGTATATAACTAGTATGAACACTCTTCATATTGTGTCACGCTTGATCGTCAATTTGATATGAAACATTTTAAGTTTTTAAAAGGAAACGTATTCACCCCCTTCTACGGTTTCCACAGTACACTCTCATGCAAACAAATAGTTTTGGCGAATTTCTTTTTCAGATTTATCGGATATATTTTGGCGTTTAGGGAATCTGTAACACGTTCTTCTATTTACCGATTTGATAATGCATTTTGTGAAAGTAAGTAATGTGATTGCTTCATTACTGTTCACTTTCTCACAATCATAGGTGATGAAGACACTATTGCTTATGTGCATTGACTGTTTTCTTACTATAATAAACTGGTGGATCATGACGGGTGAAAGCGACCCGTATCTTGGCATGGCAGCATCAACAAAAAGGTTTTTGCAACCATGGCGGGTCGAATACCTTTTTAGTCGAAACCGCACTCGCAAATCTGAGCCAAAAAAGGTAAACACAGAGATTGTCTGCGTCTTGGCGTGGTAACCTTTTACAGTTGCAGCCATGGCAGACGTATACATCTAAACACAACTCAAATATACACCCTGCCACGAAGCGCGGGTTTCTACCCTCTTTAACAACAAATCCGTAGATGTTAATCGAAATCATAATGTGCGCATGCATTTGGCTCCTAATATATCAATGTTTAAAGACAAATTGGGCGTATAAGTATATTTATATTAAACGAAATGTACTTTTGTTAGGGGTGTTAACGAGCCGAGTCTAAACGTGTTCGATCTCGGCTCGAGCTTAAGTTTGGGCTCATTTAATAATTGAGCTATATACAAAAAGATCGAGTAGGCTCGCGAGCCTAAACGATCCCTAGAAATATATACGTATATATATATTGTCTATACGTATAACTATGTATAAATGAGCTTAAAAGAAGTAAACAAGGTCGAGCCTAGTGCGATTTACGAGCCGGGCTTCGTTTGAACTTTGTTTTCTTTAACACATCATATAAGTTAGTCGAGCCCGAGCCGAGCTCGAGCTGTTGAAAATTTTCACGAACCGAGCTCGAGCTCAAAATATGAGGCACAAAATAAGCTCGAACCCGAGCTCAAACTTTATATATATAAATGAACCGAGTCGAGCTCGGTTCCCACCCCTACTTTTGGTATCATCTGAGTTTTGTTAAGTTCATGCAAAACTAAAATTAGTGTGTTGCTTGTTTATAACACATAATAGAGGCTTTTTTTGATGTTGCGATGCGGCAAAACGAAAAAAATAAAATTAATTCGCACTCTTTAACTTGAATTCTTGGCTCCGCTCCTGCATGCATTATTGGATATACTCATACAATTAAAATTCTAAAACTTAATTTAGAAGTGGAAAGATAGTTGAGTAAGATAACATGTCAAATATGGGACATAGTTGGGATGGGTAAGTTTTTGATGATGATCTTGTAAGGATTTAGATTTTTTTTAAGATGTTGGATACTTGCAGTTACATCACTTACATGTAAAATAAATTAAAGTGTTAAAATAACTAGCAAAAAAAATAAAAGGGATTTAGGTTTTCCAAAAGGTTAGGGGGTGTTTGGTATGGTATTCCAAAAAAATAAAAAGGGAGTGTTGTTAGTTTTGGTCTATCGGGTAAATGTCGGGTTTTTTCGGTTTTGAACCGAACCGACCCGAGACCGAAAAAAGCATAAACCTTGAACTGAGACCAGACCAACGGTCCTTTGGTTCGGTTCGGTTTGTGTCGGGCTTGTCTGGTCGGGTTTTAGATATTCCATGCTCAACCTTAGTCTCACATACTTAAAAACATATTTATCTCTTTTAATCTCATATATATATATATATATGTGTGAAATTACAACAGAAAAAAATCAAACACATTAGGCCAAATAATTTATTAATCATTGCTCTTTAGCTTTATATCCATTTTGATACCCTTTTCAAAAGCTTTTTTTGAGAATTTTCGTAAAAAAACAAAAAAAAACTACAATAATTCAAAATTTATTCACGATACACCTTTATATTAAATACTAGACTATAGACCCGCGAGTTTCGCGAGTGGCAATACAAATATTTTTTTGTTTAACATTATCAATAAACTATTATTGAAACTTACAATTTGTGAGTTAAAAGACTACAAAATCTAATATCCTAATAGTAGAGTTTTAAGGATGTTGGTGAAATAAATAACATTAAGATTGTAGCAATAACACAATTATTGAGAGTGAAACTAAAAGTGTAATGACACCACTTGGATTTGACTACCATTAATCTTAGCTATTCAACTTTCTTTTTCCGCTTTAGAAATTGCTCTTCTTCCAGCAGAGCTTCATGAAAGGCTTTTAAGTTCTCGCAACTTCATCAAAGGCTTTTAAATACTGATGCACCAAGCGCCCGCTAAACTCATCCAATTCATGACGCGAACGAACCATTATTTTATGGAACCCGAACCTAAAGGGGAAAGAAATCTTCAAACATGTTAGCAAAATACGATGATATCCAAATTACATCAGACACACTAACCCAATGCATTAATCAAAGTGGAAATGATCGTATGCAAAACATGGGGGTCTAAGAATTACAATACTTCTTATCACATATGTGCGTACGTAGCAAGTTGACGCTTTGAGTAACTATCCAAAAGTTGAATCTGTGGGTCAACCTAATTAAAAATAATCGTCCAAGTTTTCAATAGCTACTTAGTGTGTCAAATCTGATTAGAAATATACTAATCTATATCGTTAATCGTTAATAATCTAAACATTCAAACATATGACCAACTTCCTTAAGCTATATATTAAAAGGACTAATTGCAATCCATATCTTGCATCAACCCATTCAAAAGTAAATTGCTCCAAAATGCATGCCCTTAAGCCAGGTAATATATACATAAATTCAAAGTCTTATATACAACAGAGACCAAAAAGCTTTATGAGTTGGTTGGCAAGTCCGCTCAGTGAATCTTATTAGTAAGGATATGTACCTTTCCAGCCAATACAATAGTAGCAGCAAACCGTATGCACAAAGAAGCTGGTACCATATCACAAAGAAGCTTTTACCATATTAGGAAGTTTACATAACTTAAAAATAATGGCTTAAGGCTTAAAGATTGATTATTGTTGTTAACATCAGAATGTCATACATAAGAAAAAAGAGTATGTAAAAACGGAATGGTTTAAGCCTTATGTTCTTGCAAAAGTGTAGTGTTTTAGGTATATTAAGTTGTATTTGGGTTAAAGTATTAAAAAAATCATGTACACGAAGTAGTTAACATGATTAGTAGGAACTTTAGTTATAATTTTTTATTATATTCAGAA
>BQNB010064272.1:0-35377 GCA_026074375.1 Tanacetum coccineum
CTTCTTAAGTACTGCCAACTAGATTCCGCATAGTTGACAGTATATCAGTGTTTCATAAAGGAATATCGATCCTACATTATACCCTTGTGCCACGTGTCCTACTCAAGTGGTGCCACGTGGCAACCCGACTCGGATCTAGACCCGACCCGACCCGGACTGACCCGATCTAGACCCGACGTTGACTGTCGTTGACCACTGTTAACCGGTGGTCCGGTGATGTTTGACCGGTGGTCCAACGGTGGTTGACTGGTGGTCTGGAGGCTGAGCTACGGTGGTCCGGTGGTGGTTGACCGGTGGTCTGGAGGCTGAGCTACGGTGGTCCGGCGGTGGCCAACGGTGGTTGACCGGTGGTGGCTATCCTTCTTAATAAGGTTCCCGAAAAACTTGGAGATCCCGAAAAGTTTCTCATTCCTTGTATTCTACAAGATCTTAAGGTATGCAACTCTTTAGCCGTTTCTAGAGCAAGCATAAACCTTATGCCTCTTTCGATCTATAAGAAACTTGGGATTGGATCTCTGAAACCCACTCGTATGACTCTTGAGCTGGCTGACCGATATGTTGCACTTCTGAAGGGAATAGCTCAAGATGTTATTGTTAGAGTGGATAAATTCAATTTTCTTGTCGACTTTGTCGTTGTCGATTTTGAGGCTGATCCAAGAGTACCTATCATTTTAGGGAGACCTTTCTTGCGCATTGTAAAAGCTCTTGTGGATTTGTACGAAGAAAATTTAACTTTAAGAGTCGGAAATGAACAAGTTGTGTTCTATACTCATAAATCTTCAAGAAATAATTCGAGAGATATTCAATCTGTTCATTGTATCAATGTTATCGATTTTTCGAAAGATAAGCCGATTAGTGGCAGTACCACTTCCTCTTCTGATTCTTTTCCTAGTTCTCCACTTGATGAGACTAGTGATTCTTCTCTTGAGTAGTTCGCCAAGAACTCGCTTTTTTGAACCATTTCCACCGAGAAATGAGGACGATAATTTTGATCTTGAAGCTGATCTTAGAGAAATTGAATATTTGCTGAACTGATATCCGTCAACAGATTCTTCGCCTAAGACTGATATTGATACTATTGATCCCATTCTCGAGAGGTTCACCGATGAACCTACTCTTATTTACTCATTTCCTCCGGGAGATAACGATGATGATCTTTTTAACTTTAAGTCCGATAATGAAGAATGGAAAAATCTTTTGTATGGTGACCTTTTTGATAACACTCACTCAGAAGATGAAAAAGACAAAGATTTAAAAATGGAGTGCTTAATTGATGTTACGGATGATGATTTTTTTCCCTCTTTTACCCACAAGTGACACGACTCTTCCTAAGGAGTCATCTGAGATTGTTACTTTTCTATCATCTCCCTTTGGAAATGAGGACAAGGTGTTCAACCCACGCATACTCATTTTGGGTGGAACTCAGATTTTCCATGATAAATCAAAAGATAAGGATTTAAAAGTGAATTCCTCGACTGAAGCACTTCTAACTCTTGTGGAAAACAACTTTCTATCTCACACTTCTGATCGTGAACTCCTGTTCTTCTTGCAGTCAACTGTGATTGAGACTTTATTATCATTTTCATCCGAAAATGAAGACAAAGTTTTTAATCCTGGTATACTCATCTCTAATAGAGTTCATTCTATTACTCTGTATTTATCTCATCGGAGTGAAAATTTCATATGTATTAATGTTTATCTTAACATTCTAAATGAAAGTCCGATGGAGATTTTTCTCTCCACCTGTTTCAGCCCTAATATTACTATGATATGGGGTGAGTCAAGCTAGACTCTCACATAAAAACAAGTGCTTCTCGAGAGGCAACCCATGTTATCTATCTATTAGTAGTAATAATATATTAGTTTAGTAGTAATAATGAATAAGAGTGGGGGAGTGCTTCTCTCCATATTGTGTTTTATGGTTCCTGTTTTTGCTTGCAGATTTTCCTATGATCATGAAGACCACCGTGCTTGTTTTCAATCCTCCAATCACTCGGTCTCCGATCATCTTCATGTTTATATCTAAGGAATTCTTCAATCCTAATAATATATATATATATATATATATATATATATATATATATATATATATATATATATATATATATATATATATGTGTGTGTGTGTGTGTGTGTGTGTGTGTGTGTGTGTATATATATATGATTTTGTTTCCCCTTTCACACTTGGAAATTTCAAGCATTTGCCTTTTTCGTCCTTAAGTGTGGGGGCGGCACTCGATATTTTTGAACATTGATTCCAATGTTCAGTTCTAAGTGTGTGTGGGGGGGGGGGGGGGGTTCTGTCAAAATGATCATACTTGTGATTGTCTAGGACCTACGCAACTCCGTTTTCACCAATATATTGTTTTATTTTATTTATATATAAAAAAATAAAATGAAAAAAATGATGATAAAAAATTAAAAATGATAATAAAAAAAATGATAAAAATGTTTAATAAATAAGTAGGCCCAACTAGGGAGATTTTTTACTTGACCGAGTGTTGCACTCTAGCTTTTCCCTTAGCTTTTAAGACTAAGCGTTTGCTAAACTTAAAATTTTTGCAAATAATGAAAAATGATAGAGTTGAATATAAGTTAGATGCTAAGTGTGGAGTAGTTGGATCTCTTTAGAGCTCATAGAGGTTAATTGTGACTTTTTGCTCCCATCAGCTTAAAAACTATAAAAATAATAATTTTCAATAAATAAAGTCGATTTGGTTTTTGCGATTCTTAGTTTTGATCCCTTCTTAGAGATTCCTTCTGATGAAATGTAAGGTACACATCAAGGTTCTGTCAGTGTTGTGGGGAAGTAGTATTGTCCCAGTTGTAGGATACCTCTTGTTGGATCCCACTTTAATAGATCGAATTCCTTAAGCTTGTTTAAGGTTTAGTTATACTAGATAAATCTAACACAACTATAGTAGAAACTTTGTTAAGTATATTAAGGATTATGCGGAATCTAATCTTTAATATTAGAAGAATTCTTAATGAAACAGTAACACAAGATCACAATTCAACAAACAATAAAAGCTCCAATATTATTAAGAATAATACGAATACTCTCCTAGTATTAGGGTTACAAAACATTGAAGCTATTAATAACACTTATCAAATCGTAAAAACTTCATATTAAACTCTATACCCTAGGACCTCCTTTTATACACCAAGGAGTCCTAGTCAATTTACAATATATTCCCAAGACTTAGAATATTCTCTATGATCTATTCTATAAATAACTAATACTTATCATGTAAGTAATCTTGATCTCCAAACAATCTTTATCCTGTCTTCTGTCTTTATCCTTTCTCTAACAGTAGAACTCTTTCAGCAGTCTTAATCTTTGAGCAGTACTAACTTATACACCAGGAGCATTAACTAAGCACAAGCTGTAGTAACTGTTGATCCCAATGAATAGATCTTTAACTCCTTAGCTTGTAAGGTTTAGTACCCTTGGATAAATCAAAAAATACTAAGAATGAAACTTTGATTGAATGATATAAACTATGCGGAAACTAGTTTATATCACTAAGAAGTATTATCAATGAAACAGTAAAGTATGTTTTGACACAAAGATATAATCAACACAACAAGCTTCAATATATATTAATACAATCACTCTGACTTAGTGATAGGGTTTACAACCTTGAAGCTATGAACTCTATGAAAAACTGAGATGGAAAACCTATGTCTTTCTATACCCTAGGATCCCCTTTTATACACCAAGGAGTCCTACACGGTTTACAATACATCCCTAACTTATCATGATCTTTTCTATAAATAAACGTAATCTCTTAATCAAATAAGTTATACATATCTTTTACAAAAAAAAACTTAAAACTTATCTTCATCTCTTTAATCCGTCTTTATCCTCTTGACAGCAGTAAGTCTTCTAGTAGTTGTAATTCAGCAGTTATATCTTTATAACCAGCACTAAAAACTGAGCATAAGCAGTAGTAAGTACTAGCAGTACTAACTTTACGCTAACAGTTGTAACTTTACTCTAGCAACACTAAGTTATACTAATAGTACTAAGTTACACTAGCAGTAGTAACTTTTATACTAACAGTATTAACCACTTAGCATACTTTTAGTCTTTAACTTTGAGCAGTCTTAACTTCTACTGATGGTAGAAACTTAATACTAACAGTACTAAATTATACTAACAGAAGTAACTAGCAGTGGTAACATTATACTACCAGTACTAACTACTTAGTATAATTTCCATTATGTACGTGAGCAATAGGAAGAATCCTTGAACTCTTTTAAGTCTCAACAGTAACTACTTAGAATATTTTCTTCAATCTTCACCAGCAGTACTAACTTTACACTAACAGTACTAATATATACTAACAGTAGTAACTGTGAACTAGCAATACTAACTTTATACTAGCAGCACTAAATACTTAGCATATTTTTTTATTAAAGTTAATGAACAACACTAACTTTAGCTTAGCAGCAGTAACACAAACCTGAGCAGCAGTAACTCTAAGATCATCAAGAAGTCTTTTAATCCCAACAATCCTCCCCTAAACTTGATATTATTCTTCAAAATATCAAGTTTCTTTATTGAAAGCTTCATTAATCATCAGGAGGATGCTTCCAAACACTTCATTGATTCTTAAGCTAAGAAGCTGATATGCCATTTCATTTAAATAATCAACTTGAAGCTTCTTGTTCAGCATATCTGTAATTGTAGATGGTGTAAGGGGATATCTCTTCTCTACCAACATATGAATGTACACATGTTGCATCCTCAATGAATGAACTCCACAGGAATCATATAACTTCCAATCCAACACTTTGTAATCATCTTGATTCTTCCATACTTGATCTTCAACATGTGGGTCAAACATTGTCTTCAAATCTCCATATAAAATCAAATCTAAGTCTTCCACTGGTCTTGTTGATCTATATTTAGCTTTTACTAGTTTGTACAAATCTTTTAAGTCTTCCCTGCTAAAACTTTTAAGCATTTGACTAAAGACTCTGTACATTTGTGACTTTCCATCAGCTCTTATTATTTGATAATAGCTTTTCTTTCCTTCTTTGTGGATCTTCCAGTCAACAATAGTTGGATACTTAGTAGCTAAAGGTACAACATCAATTGCTACCTCTTCTTCATCTGGAATGACTTCCATTAGACTTTGAAGCTCTGCGGTTTCTTTATCCTCATCCACCTTCTGCTTCTTAATACTTTCTTGTTACAACTCTTCTCCTGCTCTTTTAGAACTACCATCCATCACTTCTGCTTCAGCTTTCTTTAAATTCTCTTCCAGCTCTGTTTCTGCCTTTTTGGAACTCTCTTCCACCAACTCAGTTCTGTAGTCAACAAAAGTATTCACCCTTATCATTGCTTTTTCAAACAATTCTTGAATATTTGCAAAGGACTTGTTCTTTAAACTTTTGGGCTTCCATCCTTCCATGTTTTTCAGATAAGTACACATCATATTCCTTTGTTGAACTCTTGTTGGTGGTCTGTTCCTCTTCTCTTCTGCTCTCTTAGTTGCAAAATGTTTTCTTCTTTGCTCTAAGAATTGTATAAATAACCTTACCTTTTCTTCATCAGTCAATTCTTCTTGCTCTTGAGCTTGCAGTCTTTGAGCCAACTGATAATCAACTTCAAATTTAGCCTGAACATCATCCCAAGCTATGTTAGCTTTTTCAATTTGTTGAACTTTTTCTCTGGCAAGCCTTTCCTCTTCATCAATCTCTGCTTGTAATTTAAGTGCAATCTCTTCATGAAGCTTGAGTTGACCTTTCGTTGACAATTTTTTCATAGGTTCAGGTTCTACCATTTTTCCTTTGCCTTTGTCCTGAATCTTTGAAGGTATTGGTGTTGTTGTTGTTGTAGATTCACCAGGCTCTCTAAAAACAATCCCTTTAGCTTTGGGTTTTGTGCTCTTTAGGTCAGCCAGAGCTTTAGCCAAAGTAATTTCTTCAGTAGTAATAGTTTGAGCAGCATCAACTACTTTTTCAACAACATTGTCACTTTGCTCTGCAACAAATACTTCCTCACTAGCTAAAGCATCCGCATCAAATATCTCATTATCATCATTAACTAGGGTAATGTGTTCATCAGCATCAATATCATGAATTCTCATCCCCTATTTGGATGCATCCTCAACCAAATCTTCTTCATATCCAGAGGATTCTACCTTAGCACTCAAACTAACTTTATAAAGTCTTTTCAGCTTATGAGTTCTTGATCTATCCTTATTTTCAAGCTTGTTGACCCTCCTTTTTAAACTTGCAATCTCATTAGCTTGAGTGGTATTTGTAGTCTCCAAATCAAGAACCCTTTGTTGTAAATTTGTACATAGTTCCATCAATTCATTAAGTTTTAGACTATCCTCACCACTTCTAAGTGTGTTACCCTTGCGAGCAGTGGATCATTAGAATGTTTAGATACATTCTCAAACCTAGTTTGAGTAATTGTATCCCCTATGGTTTTTGGCACCTAGGACCACCACCTGAAGTAGTTCCTTGGGAACCAGCTTCATTAGGTGTTGCCTTGGATTGGGTCTTAATGATGTTACCACTGTACTGCTCTGCTTCTAAGCTAGAAGCAGTAGTGGCAGCCCTAACCAAACTGTCATCCAACTCCTTATAGACAGCCTCATCTACAATATTATCACTAGGAACACTAGACTGAGGTACCTGAGTGTCCTTCTTCTTAGGCCTCCTAGGTTTTTGAGTCTTTTGAGGTTGAGGAGATGATTGAATAAAAGTGGGTGTGTGATGGGGATAAGTAGGAATTGCTGAACCTGCACCCATTTCTTCTTGATTGTGTACCATCATTGTTGGAAATAAGGGTGTTTCCCTTCCAGAAAAACCTTTCCCTACCATTCTTATGTTTCCAAAAATCTTCTTAGTGTGAGAGGGTGTAACATAAATCCTGTTATGATTTGACATCCCTTCTAGTTGCTTATCCAAAAAGACTTGTACAAACCTTGGATACATCAAAAATTTGCCCACATTATCCAAGTTCTACACCATACTTTCAAAAATAAACTTTGAAAAGTTGAACTTCTAGTTTGTAGCTAAGAAGATAATTGCAGAAGCCATAGTTCTACTAAATTCATTCCATGCAGTTGTTTTTGGACTTAAGCATTGTAAAACAATATGAATAAGGAATTTTCATTGTGGGGAGAAGAATGCTTTATAGAAAGTGAGTTTTTGTGAAACCTGATCATACCTCATTAATGCAAGTTGTTCAAAGATGGTAGCATTGGGTAGAAAATCAACACCTTCAGCATCTTCCAGTTGAAGATCTCTTCTCACAGTTGATTCAGTTATGACTATCTTCTTCCCATCCACTAAAGCTTGTAACTGTACTTCCCCATTGATAGTTTTTTCCTTAACAGTAGCCCATAATTGTTCAATACACGAAGCATAGATAGTAAGATTAACCGTTAATGTATGCTTAATAGGGTGTGCATTCAAGAAATCCACAATTTGTTCAAAGCCTTCACTTTTTGCGGGTTTAGACAAGAACGCGACCATGTTATGAGTATCAGCAAACTTTAAGGTCGTCATTGTGCTGGGTTTTGATGATGGATGATAAAATTGAGTTAGGGTTTATGATTAAAGAGTATATGAAAGAGTGAAATCGATTAAATGAGTGACTAAAACCCTTAATTGAAGTATTTATGAAAATACCCTCAACAGCATTAACCATCACCAGCAGTAGTAAGTTTATGCCTAGAAGCATTAACTTTCACCAGCAGTAGTAAATTTATGCCTAGCAGCATTAACTTTCACCAGCAGTAGTAAGTTTATGCCTAACAGCATTAACTTTGAATCACCAGTATTAACTCCAATTCCATTCTAAACACTTTGTTTTTTTTAATATATTCAAATCTTTTTTTAACTCACCACTTCTCTCAATTCTTTTTCTCACCAAATCACTCTATCTGTTTTTACACAGCTCTCTTTCTGTTTTTTTATTCTCACCAACTCTCTCAATTCTTTTTCTCACCAAATCACTCTGTCTGTTTTTACACAGCTCTTCCATCATCAATCTAACACTTTTCTTTGCTTTGCCTACAAAATGTTAGTCCAAAAACTAAGAAAAAACATGCCATAGCAATTTTCACAATCATCACAGTATTAATTATACCTAACAGTATTAAGTATAACTAACTAATAGGTCTCGTTTATATTGAATCAAACATAACGATCATGAAAGCATTGAGAGAATAGTAGAGGATAAAAAGTATTCAAATTTCAAATGATATTAAAATGGAGGGAAAATGGAAGAGTTAGTTACAAGCCATCACCCTCTAATGAAGATTAGAGGGGTATTTATAGGTGGGGGAAGGAGGCTTCCCTTCCTTTATTTTCCTAACTTATCACTTCTAGTCCCTAGACTTTGGTAATTATGCTATTTCATTCTTTTAGCATAATACACCTTATTACAAACTACTTTGACATTAACAAAAGAAAGACTAATGACTAAATAACACAAAATCACATAATCGACACTTTTAATGATCCTAATAATCTCTCCCTAAGGGTCGATTATTCAGGGTGTTCTCTTCGTAGTCCAAGTGGTCTTCCATTCACGAACATCTCCCATCTTCTCATCTATCTACGATGCTTCAATCTTTCTTCAATCTCTTCTTCAAACAACTTCAAGTACTCTGCTTCATCTTTAGTGAGATCTTTTTGTACATACCCATACTTGATATCATTATTATAACTCTTCAGACCTTCTAACACTCTATTTAACGTTGCATCACAAAACTTATGGATCTCTGAATGTCTCATCACCCATTTCTCTTTCTTGCTATTCTTGTAAATAATTCCATGCACAAGCTCATAGATGATAGAGAACATTTCATGATCTTCAATTCCTGGGAAAGTCATTGTTGGTGCAGTGAGATTAACCTTCTGTTGATAGCTTTCAATTCCAAGTTGGAAGTCATGCACTCTTTCCCATATCACTGTACTTCTAATGAATACTGATAAAGACCATAGCAATCCTGTATCTGCATAATCCGGTACCTTGCCATTCATAATCAACAAGTATATGTCCTCAATATCATTCTTATTGAGATTCTTGTAGTCTGGCTCAGTTATTGACACTAGGTACTTATTAGCTCTTCTTGCGAAAATCTCTGTGATAAACTTGTGTTCATGACCCAATTCCTAGTATGTCTTGGAAACTTGAATAATCTTTGAGTTCGAATAAACCTCTTCCTTTGGTTTTCCAGGCTCTTTCTGTTTCCTTATGTAGAAAATCTTTGCATGCGGATTCTTCCAATGTTCAACACCATAGCGAGCATAAGGATTAAACTTTCGAACACATTTATTCACCCATCTGGAAGTTCATTCTTCAATATCATCATCATTAAAAATAACCGCAGGAAACTTATGAAGTGACAAGACTATCTTCTCGGGTCCAGAATTTCCTTTCTTCAAATACAAAAGGTCTTGATTAATCAGAGATAACGCTAGAGCTTCAGGATATTTTTGACAGCTATGAACTAATGGTGTGGTCTTTCGTAGATGTGGAGAGACAAGAATTTCTTTTCTACTCTCCTAGACAATGTCACTCTTCAAGAAATTCTTCATCTGATCCATGTGATACTGATGCTCATCTCTTGAAGTACATCTCTGTCTCAACATCTCATCAGCCATCTTTCTCAGCTTAGCTTCATCAATGGTCAGCGATACTTCTTCCATAATGTCTTGTGATACTTTCTACGTTGGTATTTCATCATCATCTGAAGCATAAGAGTCAGTCCAAAAATCAAAATCATCATCTTGCTCTTGATTACTTGAAGTTGATGGAGCTTGTTCCTGTTGAAAAACTTATCCAGACGATGACTCTCCAGACACATAAGCTTCATACTCCGATGTCTTTTGCTGCTTTGCACTATTATCCCCCTCAGGAAGAGAATCATCATGAGGATCGTCCTGATCTCTTGGACGAACGACAGGAGTTCTACATGCAGTTTGTGGTACCGTATTTCTTTCAAACTTCATCTGGAGAGCCAACCATATTGCTATGTCTTGTTGTTGCAATTGAGAATCAGCTTTCATAGCAAGGTACAATTGATATTGTTGATCTGGAACAGAGGATGTTTGTGATTGAGCCGGATGAACATGAAGAATATGTCCAGACATATAACTTCGTACGGATGCATCAACTTGAGAAGGAATGACATTGGCAATTGCATTACCAATTTGTGTTGAAATTTGAGCCTGAATATTTCCACGTTCCTGCAGAATAGCAATCAATCTTTCCGTCTCTTCTTTAGCCTTTTGCCTCTCCAGAATCAACCCTTCCGCAACATACACTAGAACTTGATTCCAAACTTATTCAGGAACTTGCTTCATCACTTGCTCCTTAATATGTTTATCTACCATAGTGGGTAATGTCTTAACCATTACATCATGAAGATTATCAGCAAGTGTATCGAATGACTTCCTTGGCATGAACCTCGCCCGTAGACGTGCAAACAAGTAACCATAACGTTCCTGTAACTCCTGAAAGAAGCTCTTGGAGCGTTTGAAGCGAGTAGGTTTT
Source organism: Tanacetum coccineum (assembly GCA_026074375.1). Classification (NCBI taxonomy): domain Eukaryota; kingdom Viridiplantae; phylum Streptophyta; class Magnoliopsida; order Asterales; family Asteraceae; genus Tanacetum; species Tanacetum coccineum. The sequence continues at coordinate 10,535 of BQNB010064272.1, forward strand.
GTCTTAAACAATGATAGAAGTTAATTTATTTTAGATAACTTTGTATGAGGTGAACTTGATAATGATGTAGTATGAGTATCCGTCAATTCCTAGAGTTTCTCGGTATCCGAAGATACAAGATTAGTATGAATCCTAGGAGATCTAATTGGTGTGGGGATTGGTGAATTCCTAGTCTCCTCTACAATCTTCCCTTTCTCCCTTCTCTTTAATTCATACACCTCATCAGTTATTTCTTCATCTTCATCATTTACATTCACTAGTATAACAACATTAGTAATATCCACCACTGGAGTCTCCTTAGTAATCTCCACCTCCTTATTTTTAGTAATCTCCACCTCCTTATCTTTAGTAATCTCCACCTCCGAACTTTCCTTATTACTCTTGGGCTCTATCCTAGTGCTGGGAATATTTGATTCATCATTCCTAGGGATTGAACTATCATCAACAACATTCTCTGGTCCTTCCATCATCTTTTCAATCTCTTCAGATGCCAAGTGCTCGTCAACCAGTGCCACATTTTCTCTAGCTTCTTGCTCTTCACGACTTTTGTGCTCGACAAGACTAACTTGTAATGTATCTTGTAAAATCATCTCATCTGCTTTGTCAACATTTGGCACTAGAGCTGGTGAGGTAAGACGTGCAGATCTCCTTTCAAGGATACGAAAACGAATCACAGTTGATCGTCTTGGAGCACTTGACTCTGCTGCTTCTTTATTAGGGTTAGGTGACCTAGGGGCACTAGGTGTCCTATGCGTTCCTTGGGTAGACTCATTCGACTGTGACCGAGTCAGAGGAACATCTATCCCAAACACCTCCGCATACATATGATAATGCTCCGTATGCTTCATTTCTTTAGTGATCATCCAAGCTGGTATCTGCATTCCAACTTTGTCTTTGTGTCTTCCTGAATTAAAAATATTCTTCATGATATCATCATCTTGCAAGTTGTGATACTTGTCTCGAGTACGTCTTGAGATGTCAGGAAAGATAGTCATGTAATGACTGATAATGATCTTTGTAAATCTTGGATATGGAATCGAAGATGTTGGATGATGAAGCGAACAGTAAAGTCCTTCCCATAGTAACTTTACATAATCCACATAAATGTTATTGACAAAGCAATACATCATTTGCATTATCTGCAACAGCGGTTGATCCCATCTAGTGACACGTGTTGTTAAGCATTTGGAGAATATCTTGCATAATGTTTGCCATGGTTGCAGAAGACCAGTTGTCTTGAAACTTGATGATGTCTTCAGCTCCATTGTAAATCCCAATACTTGTTTGTAGAATGGAACCATGTCAGAAAATGATAGTAGTGGCACGAATGAATTATGATTGTTGTCAGTTGCTTGTGGAAGATGAAAGATTGTTCTGAAGTCATCCAATGTTAGAGTAAGTTCTTTCTTGTCCAGCATAAACTTGAGCCTATACTTTGATCCGTCTTCCTTCAAAGTGTGCCAGAACTGTGCCATATAAATCCATGGTACGGATGAAGAAGCTGCAACGCTGAATCGTAATGGACGATTCTTGATGATATTCGTCAGAATTTTGCTTTCCGGTGGGCATTGCACATGCTCGAGATCAGCTTTCTTGTTAGCATCCATAAGATCATATCTTTTGTTTGGAGGGCACAGTTCATCTGGATGAACATCAGCTGCATGTTGTTGTTGTGCCATGATGATTACTAAATGAATACAATTGAGATGTTAGATAATAAACAATCCACTTGACATTTTTGTCTTTTTCCACTCTGTCTGTTTTATATGTTCTGGCAATTCTTTTTGAACATATTTTTGATCAGTTTATTTCCTATGTGCTCTGATATAGCAATTTTATACACGTAAAATATAAAATATATAATACAATGGAAAATTACCAAATTACCCTTGAGGACAAAGGTAAAAAGAAAATTCTTCAAAATATATATAATATAATATAATACGTATATTAACCGGGAAGTATGATTCCCGGGTCGTTTCCCCTAACGATTCGTGAAATTGAAACCACGTTCTTGTTTGGACAATGATTTGAATAAAAACAAAGATTGATTTGATTATCTATAACTACTAATTAAAAGCAACAATTAAAATAAGAAAACTAAAGCAATTAAGCACAAAAAAAACAATTAACGGGAACAAACTAAACGCGACGAATAAGCAACTAAGGCAAGATTAACTCCTACAAATGCAAATTAAATTTCTAAACCTAAAATAAGACAAAAGAAAATTTTAAGAAAAAGAAAATTATTTTTTTGATTATTTTTGAATTTATTATGAATTAAAAACTAATTTATTCTATTTAAATCCTAGAAAATAGCAAATTGAATCCTAAAAATTCTAAAAAATGATTTTTAAACTTAGAAAAATCTAAAATAATATAGAAATTCAGAAAACTATTTTTAACTACTTTTAATAATAAAATCCTATTTTTAAAATTAAAATTAAAAGCTTAAAAATGAAAATTAAAATCTAAAAAGAGTAAAAATGATTTTTCTGGATGTAAAACTAAAAGTAATTAATCTAATACTAAAAACTATTTCTTGAATTTTTAAAAGTTATTTTTTTATTTTTAAATGATTTTCGAAAATTTAAACCTAAGAAAAATCCTAGAAAATAAACTACTAAATAGAAAAATTCCAAAAATTCAGGAAAAGTCCTAAATGCAACTAAGAACAAAGGAAAAATAAGAATAAGCCCCCAGCTTATCTAATAAGCTAGGGGAATAAGCTAAAAGTCTATGACTTATTATTTAGCTGAAGGGCCAAAGAGTGAACAAGTATTAAATGGGAAGATAGGTGAATGGATGAGCTATTGTAGCAACTTGGTAACGCGTGGGGTTTGTGTGTTAGAGGTCACGGGTTCAAGACTGGATATACACCCTTTTTTTGCAATTTTTTTTTTTGAAAACTTAAAAAACAAAGTTGTAGAGGACAACTTTTTAAGCTACTTTAATGAAGAAACAATAAGTTGAAACCCAAAGATAAGCTCTCAAAAGGCTTTTGAAGTTGATGTTTACAGAAAGTGGCTTTTTGAGAACTAATAAGCTAAAACACATTCAATTAAGCATTCAGACCTCAAATAAGAACCAATTTTAAAACCAAAACTTGTTTTAGAAAGCTCATGATATGTAGAAGCTACTTTTGGTAAGCTAATTTAACCAATAACTCTAAAAGCTAACTGAATTAACTAATCTAAATGGCAAACTTAGTAGAAAGACTTTAAAGTTCAAAAACAAATTAAGCTAAAATGGACAATAAGCTATAATGGAACCTGAGCTTTTGAAAACGTAACCAACCACATATAAGCTATAAAGTTTCAACATAAAACTAAAATCCTCTAAGTAATAATATAGATTTAAAGCAAAGATCTAAAGTATGTTTTTTTTTGTTTTTTTAGAGATTTTTATTAACTTTAAAAGCAAATGTACCTTAGAAAATAAACTAGAAATATAAAAAATAAGTTTTAATTTATAATACCTATATGTAAACTCTAAGCTAACTGAATTTAATCCTAAAAAAACCTAAAACCCTATTTAAACTAGCTTAAATAATGATCAAAAGGGACTGCAGTTGGACACTGTAGTCTACCTATCTGATGCTTGGCAAGGGTTGCTAGAACCAAATGCAGGTGACCAAATGAGTTCCTGCACTAGACACTCTCAATGAGTGTGTTTAAACACAACTCAAACAAGATCCAAGCTCAAGGAGGCTTGGATCAATTTTTTAACAATCTTAGAAAAGGAAAAATTCCCCTGGTGCAAAAACAAAGAGATTTAGCCTTAACTTTTTAATTTTTGAAATCTAACTTCTGAAATCTCTTTTACTACTGATTTTAAATGAATTAAAAACTGGTTCAAGCAATGAACTTAGCTCAATTTGACTTTTTGAGGTCAAATTGCATTAATCCAAACACCCCTTTAACTAATGCATAATCCATTTAAACTTTAGATTTTAAAATCTAGCTAGCAAAACCTAAGTACCAGATATCAAATAGCTTATAACAAGTTTGATAAACATAAATCAAAGATCAATTAAGCTAGAATCAAAGATCTACAAGCTAAGCTAATTATTTTTGGTTTTTTAGTTGATTTTATGACAGATTATGAAACACTAAGATCTATAATTATATAGCTAAAAACAGATTAAAAGACATAACTAATAAGCACAATAAGACAATATAAAGTACAAATAAGCAACTAGAAAGCAGATTAAGCAATTGATAAGCAAATAAGCAAAACTACACTAAGTATTTAAAAACAGGAAAAATAATAGAGAACTTACAATTATCCTTAGCTAAACAAAGGATTAATGTGCTCAAAGAGCTTATCAACAGCTCTAGCTTATCAATGATAAGCTAGTAAAAGTCCTTGGAAGCTCTTCCATTGTTAGCTTCCCTTCCAAAAGTCCAAAGTTCATTAAGCAAAGATACTTATCTTATTTTACTGATTTGAGTAGATTAAACTAACAATTGAGCTCAATCACAAGCTTAGAGACTTGTGAGAGCTTATAAGAGCTTGTTGTGAGCTTTTGAAACAATAGCATACATTTGAGAGTAAAGAAGAGCTTATAAGTGAAAAAGCTTATGAAAACTAAACTTAGGATTTTATTAATACTCAAAAACAGATTACAATGCTTTATAAAAGAGATTACAAGAGCTTGAAAAAGTAAAATTACATTTAAAAAAAACTACATAAGCTATTTAACTAAAAAAGTTACAGGAAAAAGAGATAAGCTGTGTGTGAGTGAGGGCTTTAATTTATAGTGCTGAGGAGATGCTTCTAGGCTCCTGAGTTTGTTAGACGCTCCTTGCAATCCTAGCCTTCCAATGATTAGCAATGATTGGGTCACAATCTTGTCTGTTGGATCATTTTTGAGCTCACACGGATTGCCAGCGTGGCAATCCGTGATGTGACAGCTTGTGTTTGTTTTGTGAGTAGATGTATTGTAAAAACTTCATTCCCTTGTGTTTCTTTCATTTCTCACGATCCTTGTTTGCTTGGGATTGACCAATTAGAGGGCTTGATGATGTAATAACTCTGCCAACGTGTACCATACCACTTGAATTACCCAATCTAGCCCTCAATTAAGATTTTCCCTTTGATTTTACCTTGGGGTTAAACGAAGGAGATGGGTGAAGATGATGATGAACAATAAATGGTTTTGCCCGCCATTTTTAACTGAAAGGGTGCGTTTAATTATTTTGACCCGGGGTTGACTTGGGGCTTTTTATAAAAGGGATGGGCCGGGTATTGTGGGTTTTGGGCTTGGATTTGTGTTTTGTTATAAAAAAAGTAATGGGTGTTAACTCTTTTAGTTATAAGAGTTAACACCGTTAGGTTTTTAGGGATTATTTTTGTAATTTTGGAATTAATGAGGGACTGATTTGGAAATATTTGGAGTTTTGTCTTTTTGTGGTTTGACTTAAGTTGACCAAAGGTTGACTTGAGTTGACCACTTTTGACTTTTGATAGCTTTCTCCCGGCTCTTTGCGTGCTCTTCCGTTCTCGTGTTCGTGTTTGCCCAGTTTTAACCGTTTTCTTGTAATTTTTGCAATATCCGTACCTACATAATCACAAAGACAAAACAAGCAATATTCAAGCATTTTAAGCACAATTTTGTCTTTTTAGGGTCTATTTTGATATAAAATAAATATGTGTTTTCACACATATCATGCTCGTTCTTGCTTTTTCTAGCACATGCCATACGCTTTATTCTTTTGATTTACCATTTTTGTATGTTCTGGTAATCCTTTTTCGAACACACTTTTGATTTACTTTTTCGCGTATGGATTTAGCTCTCTCTTTCTGTTTTTAGAATATCCTCACCAGAAATTCTTTGTGACATGATACTCTTTCAAGAATGATGAAGATTTCTCTTTTGATTTTAATCAAGACTCTTTTATGAAAAATTAAAGAGAAATCATTCAACTTCTTAAAATTATTTTGTGAAAGAGTATCATTTTGACACGATAACAGATTTTGAGAACTTTTTCCAGAAATATTTTGACAAAAACTTTTTTTATAATGATAACATAGAATCAGGTAATCTCAATTCCACAACTGAATGGACACTAAGTCACCCACTCCTCATTCTGTTCATTGCAGAAAATGGCCGAAGCCGGACATGACTTAGTCCACTTAAACAATTAAGATTTGGATTAACAGATTCAAGTTATAAAAACTTTTGCTTTCCCTTTTTGTCATGAATCCTAAACAATGAAGACAAACATATCTAATTCAATAATTGAATGGACACTAAGTCACTCACTCCTCATTTTGTTCATTGCAGAAAATAGCCTAAACTGGACATGACTTAGTCCACTTAAACAATTACGAATAGATACATATGACCCATAGCTCAGAATTCATAAAAACTTGATTTATTTTTCAAAATTATTCACCACGCTTGAGAAACTGATCTTATTATTCCACGGACATTTAAGCATTAAACATCATAAGCATGAATCATCAACATTATTTCTTTCTCAAAACACCTTCATGTTTCCACAAACATACTTTCACTGAATTTTGACTTTTTAGTATTACTGAGTTTGACTTTTTGACCTTTCCGAGTTTGACTTTTTGACTCTAACTGAGTTTGACAAACAATGATTCTGATTGACTTATTAAAAACCAAACTCAATCCATTGTATTGTATTATCATATCCGGATTACCACCTGAAGTCAATTAATTAAACTCGATATAAACTATCCAAACTCAGTAAAACGTTGCATACACTATCCGAATTTCAATTTAAACTAATGGTTAATCATGTCTAGGTTATTCATCACGTATTTTCACGTAATCTATGCATATTATCATCCTTGATGTGTAATTATTGACAAAAACTCGATGACATATAAAATCGGCAATCTTCAATATTTACCGAGTTTAAAATCGCTAATAGATAAAACATCAATTATCAATTATAACGCTTCACCCATTACGTTATTGAGGAAGAAAAATAGTATAAATCGTTGTAATGAACTCAAAATGATGTGTTATGATTTTCTTCTCAAACTCGGTAAATAGATTCGGTACTTATAAATATTTATGATCGAAAATTATGCCCCTTTTATAGCCATCGAATTTTTTTTGAAAATTGATACATTTAGCCCTTGTGATTATCATTTTCGATTTGTTTTTCAATTTTCACAAACTCCCCCTTGAATAATGAATTTTTACAAAAACTCCCCCTTGAAATAAAATCATGTAAAGTACTTAGTCCAAAAAAGAAGATTTTTAAATAAAAACTCCCCCTTGAAACTATAACGGTTTTCAAATTCAGTATTTATGAGAGATCATTGTTTTATTTTATTTCCAAAATGATGTATGTGAATGGAAAATTTTAAGAACACCCCCTTAGATCATGATTCCGTATTTTCAATTTGAAAGTTTTTTTATAAAAACTTGGAATCATGAATCTAATCATGTGATCTTGTTAAATTATGTTTTTTTTAATAAAAAATATGTCAAATCTTTTTGGTATTTTGAAAAGAAAAAAACAATTTCTTTTGTTTTTGAAAAATTTATTTACATGTTTTTTATGTATGAACTTTTCAAGAAGATAACTTTGTCAGGCTTTCCAACTGAGTTGGAGTCATACATCTCATACCAATGCGATGAACTAGATACTCAAAGCGTTCTTTTGGAGGCCTTAGTAAATAGAATCCGCAAGTTGGTTATTGTTGTCCCGGACAAAGTTAATTTTCCCATTGTACCCTTCTCAACTTGTTCTTTAATAATATCGATATCGGATGTCAATGTGCCTTAGTCTTAGATGTTGGTCCGGATTTGCATGAATGCAATGACACTTCTTGGTATCACAGTACATCGAATCCGATTGTACTTTATATCAATTGTCAAGAGTGGAGTGTACGCATCCAATATTACTGGGCAACAGCATGCAGACAGGATAACATATTCACTCCAGCAGTAGACATGCCGGTTCAATCTTGTTTCTTTGAACTCCAAACTCGCGGCTTTCCACCCTCCTAGAAATTTGCAATCCTCCTGAAGTGCTTTTACAATCTTCTTAAATCCTGCATGGTCCGATCTGAATAGAAATGGTTCAATCCGGAATTCTTCGGATACCATAGACCCATGTTATTAGACCGTCTCATGTACCGAAAGATCCGTTTTACCTCTTTGAGGTGTTTGACCGTAAGACGTGCTTGATAACGAGCACATACAAAAGTAGCAAAAGCAATGTCTGGTCGACTGGCTGTTAGGTACATAAGCCCTCCTATCATACGACGATAAGTCGTTTGATCAGTAGGAGTGCCTTGTAAATCAGCATCCAGCCTCTCAGTTGCCATAGGTGTACTCATGGAGACACATTCATCTAGACCATGTTTCTTTAACAATTCAATTGCATATTGTGACTGACTTATGAATATGCCACGGGGAGATTGATGAACTTGAAGTCCAAGAAAGAACTTTAGTTCACCCATCATCGACATTTCAAAATTATTTTTCATTAAGTTTGCAAAGCGTTTTGAAAAATATGGATTTGGTAATCAATAAAAATGTCATTAAACATATACTTGTACAGTTATATGGTCTTCCCCGTGACGTCGTGTGAACAAAGTTGGGTCAATTATACCTTTAGTGAACCCATGTTCAATTAGAAAAGAAGACAATTTGTCATACCATGCACGAGGTGCTTGCTTAAGACCGTATAGAGCTTTTTTCAACCTGTAGACGTGATCTGGAAATTCTGGATCAATAAACCCTTCAGGTTGGCTGACATAGACTTCTTCTTTCAAAGGACCATTGAGAAAAGCCGTTTTGACATCCATTTGAAAGATAGTGATATTCTTATGAGCAGCATAAGCAATAAACATCCGAACAGCCTCAAGACGAGCAACAGGAGCAAATGACTCTTCAAAATCAATGCCTTCTTCCTGCTTATATCCTTTAGCCACAAGACGAGTTTTGTTCCGAACCACAATATTTTCAGCATCACACTTATTCTTCCAAAGCCATTTGAGAGCAATAATATTCTTTCCTTCTGGTCGTGGAACGAGTTCCCAAACTTGAAGTCTCTCAAATTGATTCAACTCATCTTGCATAGACTCAATCCAACTGTGGTCTGCCATTGCTTCTTTGATATTCTTTGGTTCAATAGTACTAACGGTTAATGCATACATGCATACTTCAGAATCTGTATGTAACCGTTGACGAGTCATGACAGGTTTGGATGGGTCACCAATAACTTGGTCTAGAGGATGATCTTTTGTCCAAATGTGAGTTGAGGGTTGTACTTGATGGAAATTTGCAATTGAGGTTCTAGAGCCGTTGTAGAAGATGACTTCAATTTCCTTACGCCTTGGAGGATTATATGGAACAAACTGTGCATTACCATCAAAATCAGCAGAATCGGCCGAAGCCGGACATGACTTAGTCCACTTAAACAATTACGAATAGATATATATGACCCATAGCTCAGAATTCATAAAAACTTGATTTCTTTTTCAAAATTATTCACCATGCTTGAGAAACTGATCTTGTTATTCCACATACATTTAAGCATTAAACATCATAATCATGAATCATCAACATTATTTCATTCTCAAAACACCTTCACGTTTCCACAAACGAACTTTCACTGAATTTGGACTTTTTAGTATCACTGAATTTTGACTTTTTGACCTTTCCGAGTTTGACTTTTTTACCTTTCTGAGTTTGGCTTTTTGACTATTACTGAGTTTCACAAACAATGATTCTTTTTGACAAAACCAAATTCAATCCATTGTATTATATTATCACTCTCGGATTACCACCTGAAGTCAATGAAACTCGATAAACATCAAACTCGGTAAACATGATACACATCCGAATTTCACTTTAAACTAATGGTTAATCATGTCTAGGCTATTCATCACATTTTTTCACTGAATCTATGCATATTATCAACCTTGATGTTTAATTATTGACAAAAACTCGATGACACCTAAACTCGGTAATCTTCAATATTACCGAGTTTAAGCTCGATACTACATAATCATCAATTAACAGTTTGATTATTCTCTCCCACTTACGTTTGAGAAAGAAAAGTAATCGAAATCCTTGTAATGAACTCAAAAAGATTGGAATGAATTTCTTCTCAAACTCGGTAAATGGATTCGGTAATATAAAAAATGAAATGAAAATTTTTTTCTCCTTTTATAGCCACCGAAAATAATTTTGAAAATTGACACATTTAGCCCCTGTGATTATCATTTTTGTTTTTTCTTTCAATTTTTTCACAAACTCCCCCTTGAATAATGAATTTTTTTCAAAGACTCTCCCTTGAAATAAAATCATGTAAAAAACTTAGTCCAAAAATGAGAATGATTAAATAAAAACTCCCCCTTGAAACTATAACATTTTCCAAATGTAGTATTTGTGAGAGATCATTGTTTTTATTTTATTCCAAAAAGATGTATGTGAATAGAAAATTTTAAGAACTCCCCCTTAGATCATGATTCTGTATTTTCAATCTGAAAGCTTTTTACAAAAACTTGGAATCATGAAACTAAGCATGTGATCGTTTGAAATTATGTTTTTTTTAATATGAAAAATATGTCAAATCTTTTTGGTATTTTGATTTTTTTTCAATTTTTTCTTTTGTTTTTGAAAAAATGTATTTACATGTTTTTGATGTATGATCTTTTCAAGAAGATAACTTTGTCAGACTTCCCAATTGTGTTGGAGTCATACATCTCATACCAATTCGATGAACTAAATATTCAAAGCGTTCTTTTAGAAGCGCCTTAGTAAATAGATCCGCAAGTTGGTATTCTGTCCCAACAAAGTAAATTTCCACAATACCCTTCTCAACATGTTCTTTAATAAAAGGATACCGGATGTCAATGTGCTTTGTCTTAGAATGTTGGACCAGATTGCATGAGATAGCAATGGCACTCTTGGAGTCACAGTACATCGGAATCCGATTGTACTTATATCCATAGTCAAGTAGTTGAGTACGCATCCAAATAACTTGTGCACAGCATGCAGACAATGAAATATATTCAGCTTTAGTAGTTGACATCGCAGTACAATCTTGTTTCTTTGAACTCCAACTCATAAGTTTTCCACCTAGAAATTGCAATCCTCCTGATGTACTCTTACAATCATCTTTACATCCTGCATGGTCCGCATCTGAATACGCAATTAGTTCAAATCCGAAATCCTTCGGATACCATAGGCCCATGTTATAGGACTGTCTTAGGTACCGAAAGATCCATTTAACCTCTTTGAGGTGTTTGACCATAGGACGTGCTTGATATCGAGCACATACAAAAGTAGCAAAAGAAATGTCTGGTCGACTGGCTGTTAGGTACATAAGCCCTCCTATCATACGACGATAAGTAGTTTGATCACTAAGAGTGCCTTGTAAATCAGCATCCAGCCTCTCAGTTGCCATAGGTGTACTCATGGAAACACATTCATCTAGACCATGTTTTTTTAGCAACTCTATTGCATATTGTGACTGACTTATGAATATGCCACGAGGAGATTGATGAACTTGAAGACCAAGAAAGAACTTTAGTTCACCCATCATTAACATTTCAAAATTATTTTTCATTAAATTTGCAAAACGTTTTGAAAAAACTAGATTTGTTGAACCAAAAATGATGTCGTCAACATATACTAGTACAAATAATATGTCTTCCCCATGACGTCGTGTAAACAAAGTTGGGTCAATTATACCTTTAGTGAACCCATGTTCAATTAGGAAAGAAGATAATTTGTCATACCATGCACGAGGTGCTTGCTTAAGACCGTATAAAGCTTTTTCCAACCTGTAGACATGATTTGGAATTTTGGATCAATAAACCCTTCAGGTTGGCCGACATAGACTTCTTCTTTCAAAGGACCATTGAGAAAAGCTGTTTTGACATCCATTTGAAAGATAGTGATATTCTTATGAGCAGCATAAGCAATAAACATCCGAACAGCCTCAAGACGAGCAACATGAGAAAATGACTCTTCAAAATCAATGCCTTTTTCCTGCTTATATCCTTTAGCCACAAGACGAGTTTTGTTCCGAACCACAATATTTTCAGCATCACACTTATTCTTCCAGAGCCATTTAAGAGCAATAATATTCTTTCCTTCTGGGCGTGGAACGAGTTCCCAAACTTGAAGTCTCTTAAATTGATTCAACTCATCTTGCATAGACTCAATCCAACTGTGATCTGTCATAGCTTCTTTGATATTCTTTGGTTCAATTATACTGACGGTTAAAGCATACATGCATACCTCAGAATCTGTGTGTAACCTTTGGCGAGTCATGACAGGTTTGGATGGGTCACCAATAACTTGGTCTAGAGGATGATATTTTGTCCAAATGTGAGTTGAGGTTTGTACTTGGTGGAAATTTTGCACATTTGATGGTTCTAGAGCCGTTGTAGATGACTCAATTTCCTCATGACTTAGAGGATTATATAGAACAAACTGTGCATTACCATCAAAATCAGCAGTGTCTTCTTGATCAAATTCATCAGCCTCGGCCAAAGACATTAGAGAAGTTTGTTTGTCAGATGTAGTGACAGAAGACTTATGGAAGGTGAGTCTTCATAAACTTGAGTCGGTTGTACAGCAGAATAGATGGGTGTATCAGAAGACTTATGCTCATAATATTTTTCAAACATTGGACCGAACAAATTATCCAAATCTTCTTTGGATGGATTATTCATTGGTTCTGCTAATGAATTATAATTGTTGAATCGTTAAAGTTTGGGTTCTAAACATTCGTGTTCAGAAGCCATAGTTGTGAGCTTGTCAAACTTGACATGAATGGTCTCCATTATCATTTTGGTCCGTCGTTTATAAATTTAAAAACCTGTTGATGTTTCTGAATAACCAATAAACACCCCAATGTCTGCTTTTGGTTTCATTTTTCCAAGATCATCACGGTCATTTGTTGGATAACACAATGAGCCAAACACATGAAAATAAGCAATGCTTGGTTTTCGACCGCGTAATAGCTCATAAGGTGTTTTGTTGTATCGTGTATGGATGATTGACCGATTTGAGTAAAACAAGCTGTAGCCACTGCTTCAACCTAAAGAAATTTAGGTAACTTAGAAAAGATAAGCATTATGCGAGCAGCCTCAACAAGAGTACGATTACGTCTTTCAACTACTCCATTTTGTTGAGGTGTTCGAGCAATTGAAAATTGTTGCATGATGCCTAACTTTTCATAATGAGTTTTGAGAGTTGCATTTTTGAATTCAGTACCATTATCAGTACGAATCTTACAAACTTTGAATTTGTAATTCAATTGAGCTTGAGTAATGAATTTCTTGATGATCTCTGGAGTTTCATCTTTCGAGCGAAGAAAATAAACCCACGTATGTCTAGAAAAATCGTCCACTATCACAAGAATATACTTCTTTCCATTGATCGAAGCTACCCTCATTGGACCGCATAAATCCATGTGAAGTCATTCCAATTTGGAATAATCACTTGGAACCAGTTTAGGTGGATGAGAAGCTTTCTTGCTTTTTCCCATTTCATAAGCAGAACAAAGGTGATCCTTTTGATATTTAAACTTTGGTAGATCGTCAACCAAGTCAAGTCTGCTAAGATCATTTATGGTACCAAAATTAAGATGTGACAGTCTTCGATGCCATAACCATGACTTTGTTGAAGTTGCTTTGGACATGAGACAAACGGGTGACGAAGCAGCCATGTCAGAAATGGAGATAGTATACAAATTAGAATCGCGTCCACCTGTGAGCAAATCATCTCCTTCCAGATTTCGTACGTAACATGTATTAGAACGAAAAGCCACTTCTAAATCTCCATCACAAAATTGTCCCACGCTAAAGAGATTATGTCCAAGACCTCCAACTTAATATACATGACAAATAGTGATATTGCCATATATATAATCGCCATAGCCTGTGATTGCTGCAAAATTATCATTTCCAAAGCGAACGGTTCCCATGAATTTTTCAATGAAATTTCTTAATAGTGACTGATCACCAGTCATATGCTTTGAACAACCACTGTCAACAACCCACAGAACGATCTGAACTACCTGCAACATAAGAAGAGACAACACTTGGACAACTTGGCAATTTGACTACCCATTTCTTAATTGAAACCGATGGTTTCTCAGATGAACGAGTGTTTGCAACATTCTGTTTTATGTTTACAGGAGTCCAAATAACATTTGGTTGTGATTCAAACCACTTTTTCCAAATTCTACTTGTCCGAATCTTGTTCTTTATGAATGTGCTTAACGGTTTATCGCGCAAATTTGTTTTCTTTATCCTAGACGCACTAGAAACCTTATCCTTTGCTTTTGAGGCACTTTCTACATCAATCTTAGATTTGGAAACTACAGAAGTAGTATCTAGAGTCTTAGATTGTGTCTCTTTCTTAGAAAACCTAGTCTTAGGAGCTACGTAAGTAGTTTCTAAAGATTTTGGTGTTCTAGAATTAGTGGAGAAGGTTCTACGAACATTTGAACGCACATTCAATTTATGCTTTGCAAGACATTTATCATGACAAGGAATAAGCACATTTTGCATACAAGAAACACATAACAAAGTTTTCGCTTTAGAAGCGTTTGCAACATCAACATCAATTACATTCTCCTTATTCGAAATAACATTCGCAGATGTATTATCTTTTTGCTTATTTTTCCTAACATAAACTGAAACATTCTTTGCTGCTTTCTTAGAGTTGACTAAAACACTGTTCGTAACACTTGAATCTTTACTCATTGGTCTTCTAACTCTAGATGTAGCATTCACTCCTGTAGAAGATAAACCACTTTTAGTCTTGTTTATTTGTGATTCTTGTGTTGTGACAACTCTGTACATTCCTGGTTTAATGACATTTTTGTTCTGATTTGCCCCTGTTTGTTTGTTAGATGAAGTCTGTAAAGTGACTGGTTTTGACACAACATGGTTTTCTTCTGTTTTGGAAACATCCGTTTTCTTTTGAAAAGCGTGTTTGTTTAGTGGTGTGACACAAAGAAGAGATTGAGAACCATTTGTTTTGTCAAACTTAGTATTTACAGACTTACCTTTTTCAACTTTTTCCAATCTTGTCTTTAACTCAGATATGGTAGACAAAAGATCCTGATTCTCAGCACGAATAGCACCATATGCATATGTTTTCTCAGAAACATGAACAATTAATTCATCCATTTCCTTTTGAGTTTGAGACCGTGTCTTTTTGATTGAATCAAAAAGCTTTTGATATTCAATTTTGACATTGTCGCGTTCTTTTATCAAAGATTGCACTTTAAAATCCAAAGACACACTCTCATTCTCAAGTTTCTCCAACTTTGAAATCCAAGAGTAATCAAGTGGATTTGTGTTTTTATTTCTCGAAGTTGAATCCCATTTATGTTTTTTTCTTTTTCATGTTGTAGCTTTAATTCAAAATCAACACTTTGCTTTTGACATCTTTGAACATCTTTTTCAAGAATTTTATTCTAGACTGCAAACCCTCTTGAATCTCAAAAGATTTCTTTTTGACTTGGTCAAGTTCATCACTTAAGATCTTATCTACCCATTCATGATTTAACAACACACACAGCTCAACATTATGTTTGAGAGATGCTTCCAAAAGTTGATCTTTCAACAAATCATTTTGCTTCTCTAGTTCATCAAGCTCACTTTCTATCGACTCAAAAACATCTTTCGTTTCTTTTATATCCCTTTGAAATACATTCCGAAAGAATTCAAGATAAACCTTAAACTCGTTAAGAATTGGTTTAACTTGATCTTGACAAAAATCATTGATTTGTATCTCTGCCGGTGATGTGTAAAAAATGCTTGCTCTTTTACAGTTCTGTTGTATTAGCAAAGACAGCTTTTTAAAACAAACTTTTATCTTGTCTAATTCTTTGATAAATGGTGACTCACTTGGCATATTTTTTTGATACCAGAATCTTAACCGAGGGAATAGAAGAAGATGCAAAATATTTATGCTCGACAGAAAGCTCTTTTTGAGGAACAAAATCTTTATAAAGCGGATTTAATTTTTTGTAGTTAATTGTCCAGCAATTTTGTTTATTCGCAACAGCAATTGGATCATTTATTTTTTCTGTCATTTTTAGTTTACTTTTGAAAGCATCCTCAAGAGTGTCCTCAGAATCTCTAACATTCAAAGGAATTTCTAAATTACCTAAACTAGATGCAACATATAACTTTGGACACTTTGAAATTGCTTGCTTGAGTGTATAAGGATTCAGATACCCCAAACCATGTTTTAATTATTGTTCATATACTGATAATGGTTTTGGTCCAAGCATAAACATTCCTTGTAAAGAATTACCAAGTTTCAAAATCAGATCAATATTCTTTTTCAGTTTGGCCTCAAGATCTAGAATAATATCATGATACATATCCTCTTTTTTACTCATTTGCCTTTTTTAAATCGAATGTGTTTTTTTTAATTCCATATTTTTCCGTTTGTAATTTTTGACATCTAAATCTAATTTATCTCTTTGTTTTTCGAGATCTTGAATGATATCTCGATCACGAACCAATTGAGACTGAGCTTGTTTATTATAACGTTTTGCCCGTTCATCAGCTTCAAGAAATTCGTTGAGATAAATATTATCCTTGTTTATGCTTTCCAAACTTCGAACCCGTTCCTTATACATCTCAAGCTGACTAGTCAAATGCGTGTTTTGTTTTTGGACTTGTTGAGAAAATATTTGTTGTTTTTTAGCTTCCTAATATGCATTTCTAGCAAGTTTTTCTATTACATATAGATCAGGAACATGTGTATCTTTTTCAACACTGCCACTATTAACACTTCCCTTGAATGAATCAAATTTAATATTGCTATTAATTAGATCATTACCAATGGTATTGTTAATAATTTTAGTATGAGTTGGATACAACTGTTCATTATTCTCATCAATGGATGAAGATTGTACCTCACTTATAAATGCAGACTCACAACTTGCCCCATCATCAGAAGTTTGATCAACTGGTTGAATTTTGGCCATTAAGCATATGTTTGCACTGAGTTCTTCAATTTCTTCCCTCCATGAAGCATCAGCAAAGAGAAAATCATTCTGCTCATCTGTAAGAATTACACCACCTTCATCCTGTTTTGCCAGCAACATCTGCTCCATGAAATACTTCGAGTCACGAACCCTTGGCTTTGGACAATTCCTAGCATAATGTCCTTTTCCATTGTAGTTGTAGCATTGAACTATTAAAGTATTGCCTGAAGACGGAGTGCGAAGAGTCCTTTGAACATTTCCAGTCTCATTTGGAGCATTCATTCCCTCAACAACTTCCTCTTAAACATAAGCTCGGCTGTTATTTCTTCCGGTAGTACCAGAATTCCTGCTTTGAATATTCACCCTATTGCCTTGAATGATTGCTTGATTTATGGTGTTGGATGAAGCACAAAGATGATTATTTGTCGGATTAGAGAAATTTTGAGTAATGGCTTTTGCAAGTAACAACATTGCAGAGACTAGAGGATCTTCAGAATTGTTGTGGACATCATCCTGCTGGTACTCATCATCATAATCAACCACAGACGTAGGATGTGTCACATAATAAGATGATGTTTGTCTGGAGGATGAACCCGTGTTTGCTACTAGAGCCAAAGGGTCATGAGACTTTTCTAACTTCTTTGCTCTTGAAGCATTAACCAGTTTCTCAAATTGCTGAAGATAGTCAAAAAGATCATCGAACGAATCCACAGTCAATTGTTTAGCAAGACGAACTTGAGTCACATATTTCAACCATTCCGGTTGCAAACTATTCAGAAACTTTGTGTTAATTGTCACGGTTGGAAAATTCATGTTGTTTCTTTCCAAATCATTCATTAATTGAGCAAAACGGTTGTAAACAGAAACAAGTGCTTCTCCTGGTTCAGCAACAAATTGATCAAATTCGTTCGTGAAACGTGTTTCTCTGTCAACTTTGTTTTGTATAGTTCCCCTCATCAATCGTTCAACTCGTTTCCACATATCCTTGGCCGAAGTGCAAGCATCCACAGAATTGTAAATCTCATTAGGAATAGAAAGTAGAATCATATTCATGACCTCCATTTCAGCATCATGGAGCAATAAGTCATCACCTTCAAGATCCTCTGCAGTTTGCAATCGTGGTATTGTCGAGCCTTCAGGAACGAAATTCTTAAACTCATAAGGGCCTTCATCAAGTGCTTTGAGAAGCCACTTCCGGTTGTCTCTCTTCCGGTTTAGATATCGTCTGAATCTACTTGCCCATGGTATATAACTACCCCTTTCAAGCATAGGAGGCCTATTCTCAGAACCGGCATCAGCAAGGGATTGTTGGTATGTTTTGGATGTCGACATGTCTTATGATTCAAAGATTGGATCTTTGTAGACGAAAATGAGTGATATTTGTGAGAATAGTATCAAATTCGGTAACAGTAGTCAAACTCGGACAACACTGTTCACGGATAACAAGTAGGCTGAAAACTAATACACTTCTCGAACAGTACACAAACTCGGACAATACGTAGTAACAAACTCGGTAATCTTGAAACTAAGCAAACTCGAAAATCTTCAAACTAATCAAACTCGGAAATCTTCTTACTACAAACTCGGTGAATCAAATTTTGAAAATTTCAACAATTATGGATTATTAATAACCACAAATTCGATGAAACCGAAATTTATGATGACTAGATAATCCAAAAGTCCTTAAAATTCAAATTCGATAAAACCGAATTTGACGTCCGAATTTTTAAAATTTGAGAAATTTTGTTTTTCAACACTTCAATTCACGATAAAACCGTGAAATGGATGTATGTTATGACTGTGAAAGCTTATTTCCGAGTCTCAACGCAGTAAAACCTTATTTCACAAATTTCAATAAAATCGAAATTGTGAAATCTATAAACTCGATAAAACCGAGTTTGATATTAAGATCCTAATATACGATTTCCGATAGAACTGAAAGATCGTATATATCTATTACAAGATATTTCTACCAAAACTATACTATTAACACTACTGAAACTTGTAAAATTACAAGAAAACTCTTTCGAGAATGAACAAACTACTTTCGAGAACTACTGAATTTGCAAAACAACACTCGATAACGTCCAATAACTCGAATTTTCTGCCAAGACTAATCTCAAAAGCTCAAAATCTTCAACCGAATTCTTCGAACCTCATATTACACTTCTCGGTCGTGAAAAATTCTCACAATCGGACGTGTAAAAAACTCACAGAAATCAACACTCAACTTCTCTTATTGGCGATTGATACAATTGTTTGGACACGATAATCTTGAATCCAATCATATCGAACATGTTATGCAATAGAGAGAATATAGAGAGAGGTAGGACTTTGGAAATTCAAATGAAATAAAAGGGAGGGAAACTTGAAAGAGTTTGTTACAAGTGCATCACCCTCTAATGAAGATTAGAGGGGTATTTATAGTTAATGGAAGAAGGCTTCCCTTCCTTATTTTCCTAACTTGTCACATCTAGTCCCTAGACTTTGGTAATTATGCTATTTCATTCTTTTCATAAAATACTTTATTACAAACTACTTTGACATTGTTAAAAGAAACTCTAATTACTTAAATAATACAAAACCATATAATCGACACTTTTAATGATCCTAACAAATTTCTGTATCAATATTCTTAGCTTCTTTTTCCTTGGATTCGTTTTTGAAAACATTAAATGTTTTTGTTAACAATTCCTTTTCCTTTGATTGTTCAGAAAGAGTTTGTTTAAGATTGTTAATTTCTTTTTCAAAATCCGCAAACTGTGCATTTTTCTCCCGAATTATATCATCTATTATAAGCTTTTCTCGAGTACCTAAATCCATATTTTGTCTTTCTTCTAGCAATTTTACCCGTTCTTTGTATCTTTCAAGCTCAGCAGATAAGGATTCATTGGCAATTAAATTGTCATTATTGACCTTGTTACAGTTAGTTACTTGATTTGACAGTTGTTCAAACACAGATAATATCAAGGCATCTTGTTGTGCAGAAGAATTTGTATCCTGAACAGCTGCATTTTGTGATTCAATCAGATACTGAGAGTACGGAATGATATTACTATCACTATGTATCTCATTCTCTGGATGTTCCACAAAATGAGAAGGTTCAGAATACGGCATCTCTTGCACACTTTGATTTAGCATATCATTATTAGTGTTGTCAGAGATTGGTACCTCGGAGAGAACATCTGATCCGTAACTAGACAAATTGGCCATAAGAACTGCTTTGGCTATAGAGATCTCGTCACAGTCAGAATCATATGCATCCAAATCATCTGCTTGATAAGCTGCATTGTGTGTGATGACCGACTGTGTAACTGGACCTTCTGCAATACCAGGATCTGCCAAGAATTCCAATTCTTCCTCATTAAGAACTTTACCATTTCCTTGTGCTTCAACCAATAGAACTTTATCCCTGAACCATGTAGCATCCCTTTTCCTCTTTGGCTTTGGACACTGTCTTGCCATATGACCTTCCCCTTGGCAGTTAAAACACTTCACAACCCTTTGTTGACCTGAATAATTCCCTCATGTTCCCGAAGTATTAGCTCTTGTTCCTGAAGTACCAGCAACATAAGAATTTTGTCTCCCCTGAAGTGGTTGAACAGTCACTCTTCCATCATGAATAGTTGCTTGTTGTCTTGGGTTGGATGAGTTTCTTAGCTGATTGTTGGTAGATGGGAAACGAGATGTGACGACAGTAGACAGAAATGACATCATTTTGTTAATGGCATCAATAGGGTCATCTCCTTGCTTAAACACAGGAACTGCTAGACCAGAGTCTATTTGAGGAAATTCAGCAAGGTGTGTCTGTTGATTAACTGTGGAGACAGTATATTTAATTTGAGGAACAGATTGTGGTTGTGGACAAGCCTCTTGATGAACAGTTGATGAGTAAGCATTTGGATACGATGCTGATGGGTAAGTGATTGCATGTGGTGTGGATGGATAAGTAGTTGAGTAATGTTGTATGGGATGATTTGATCCATATTAAGGAGATTAAGATGGTGAAAATTGTTGTTGTTGTTGTTGAAACTGGGGAATGTTGTATGAAGACTGATAAGTGTTGAAGTGAGATGGTGTCATTTGATGATTTGCAACTAATGCAAGTGGATCTTGACTGCGTTCACGCATGAGACGGACTTCATTGGCATGGAGCTCGTGTTGTTCAAGATATGCATGAAGCTGATCAAAGTTGGTAGTATGCAAATCTTTTACAAGCTTGACATCAGTCACAAACTTACTCCATTCAGGTGGAAGACTGTTTAAGAACTTGGTATTAACTTGAAATTGCTCCATTTTCATTTTGTAAATGTTCATGTCATTGATTAGCTGAGTGAATCTCAAGTAATATTGATGAAGTGATTTCCCCTTGATGCGAGAAAACAAAAACAATGCATCATACAGTTTTATAAGAAATTGAACTTTCTCCCAAAGATCTGTGGCAACTCTGTGATGATTGACAAGAGCATAAACATCAGTAGGAAGTCCTTGAAGAATGATATTTCTTGCCTTGAGATCACAATCAGCTTGAATTTATTCAGTAGCAGACAATCAGGCTATATGTCTTTGTCCTGGTCACCCCATTTTCTTCAATAGTAGGCCAAATGAGTGGACCGTGTTCGACTGATTCAAGTATCATTCTTCCGTTCTCTCTGTTTTGCATGTATAGCTCCATTCTACTTTTCCAAGAATCATACAGGTCTTTGTCCAACATTGGTGGACGATTGTCAGCACCAGAGAGTATCATGTACTCAGCAAGAGTATTCTTTTGACCAATTGGAATGATTGAATCCATTTTGATTATATGTGATAAGATGAAAGATGATCGTACAGTGATTGGAGGTTGTTGTGTTAAAGTGAGATTTGATTAAAGTGATTGAGTCTTTGGAATACACGGGATTTTACAATTCTTGATAAAACCGGGAAAACAAATTTTCACGGGATTTTACAAATCAAAGAACAACCGTATAATTCTCCTAATGAAAGTGTATAAATCTCCCAAGCAAAGCGTATAATTCTCCCAAGCAAAGCGTATAATTCTCCCAAGCAAAGCGTATAAATCTCCCAAGCCAAATGTATAATTCGCCTAGAAAGTAAAGTATAAATCGCCCAAGAGAAACCACGTATAATTCGCCCAAGAAAAACAACGTATAAATCGCCTGAAGAGAACAACGTAAAACTCGCCCAATGAGATACATATAATTCGCCCAAGTAAATACGTATAATTCGCCCAAATAAATACGTATAATTCGCCTGAATGAATAACGTATAATTCGCCTGAATAACTACGTATAACTCGCCTGAATAACTACGTATAACTCGCCTGAGCAAAAGTACGTATAAATCGCCTGAATAACTACGAAACTCAAAAATCAAAAATCTTAAAAAGACTCACTTTTTGACGTTTTTACCCGACTTTTTATTGTACTTCTTACCTATCTAAGACTATTAGAACCTTAAAAACACAAACTTTAACGTTTTTGACACGAAAAATTTGAAATCAAGATTCTTGGTACAAAACCCTTTACTAAACAAAAGGACTTAAAAAGATGAATTTTTTGATGGTTTTTCAAATATTTTCTTGTACTTCTAGCCTAAACTAAGATAAATAAGGAAGAAAGTTAAAAGCTTTATGGTTTTTAAACCCTCAAAAGATGAAAATCTCTTGATAGGTTCGAATGAATACCATGAACAAAAAGAGAAGAAAAATGCACACAAAACCTTCACAAACACCACATGGCCCTTGATACCAATTGTAGAGCATCTTAACACATATAGCATGGAATTTGTTTAGATTTTTCGAGAGAAAAAGAGGTGGTTGGATGAACACTTAGAGAAAGAAACAAAGAAGAGAATATTAGATTAAGTGTGTGTGTAAATGAACAACCAACACCCTCTCCATGTGTGAAGAGGGTATAAATACTTCAAGCACTAACCAACCATGGGATTAAACATGGGCTTACTATGTGTCTTTAGCCCGGTTAGCTTACTAACATTACATATGATTAATCTACGAGCTATGACTATCTATATTGGTAGTGACCGATACTTTTTGTATTTTTAACACTCTCGGAATCTAGTAAATTCGATTTAGGGTTCTTAAAATTAAAAGTTGAGGTTTCTTCTGATTAGGTGAGGGGTTTTGTTGATTAGGATCTATAAAACACTCACCCAAAATAGTTGTTGATGTCTCTTAGCCGTTTGTGTGTAAAGTCAATTTTTGTGAGTTGAATATTGCAAAACATGTAAATCTTGCGTGTTTGTTTGTGGGTTTGTGTTATTAAGCATTATTATCTCATTCTTAGACCTTTAGAATCTGTTAGTGTCCTTTAAAATCTCTTGTGCTTAGAAAAGTTGATCCTTAGGTGTGTTAGGTCTAATATGGTTATAAGGTTGCTCATGTGATGAGTTTTATGTTTTTGTTATCTGATATATGTCCCTAAATGTATATTTCTTGCCTCCTAGTTGTTCCTTACTCCATTTGAATCGTGTTTCTTCTTTGCCTATACTCAAAAATTCGTTAAAAAAATGCTCAAATGTTGTTTAAATATTGTGTTTATTGTTTCTGTGACGATTCTACATGAATTATGATATTAGGAATTAAATCTTAAAGTAATTTTGATTGATAAAATTTGAGTTAGGGGTTTAGCAATATGCATGCGAAATATGTTGATAATAAATCATGTGAAACATGTTGAAACATAACTGTGCGAAATATGTATGTGGTATCTGTGCGAAACATGTATAACCATGCGAAACATTACAGGTCATAATGCATGCGAAATATGACAAAAGTAAGAAAAGAAACTCTACCCAGATTTTTAAAAATTTGTGTAAATCTTGGTTTATTCCATCTTATGTCATATTTGCACTTGTGTTATTTGCTCTCTAATTGATAATTTTACTTAGGTTCAAATAGAGTGTCTTGTTGACTTTTTTTATTGAACTTAGTTGACTTTAATCATAGAGTGTCTTAATACAATCATTATTGCATGAAACCTAGTCTCCGATCTTTATCTAAAATCAATCAAATCTTCAAGGATAATCAAATTAGTTAGTAATTAATATCTGTTGTGTATATAAACTGTATTGGTTAATTCTTAAGCAGAATCATGAATCCATAAGAAACTCAACAATTGATTGCTCGTGATGAGAAATGGGTTCCATCTACTAAAAGGGTCAAGATAAGCCCTACCAATACTAGACTGGAAATAATTATGCATCAAAAGGAAGAAAGAATTCAAGTTATCATTGATGTGATCAAGAACTCCACGTGCTTCAAGTCATTTACTATCTCTGTAGAAGTCCCTGAAATCTTTATGCAACAGTTCTGGTACACTGTTAAGAAGGTCAAAGACACATAATCTTATGAGTTTCTTCTAGCCAACAAGAGGTGTGTACTTGATGCTGAAGTCTTTAGAAAGATTCTTGATATTCGTCCAAGAGTTAAATGTGAAGAATTCATTGAGTTACAAGATGATGATGCTACTCTCACCTTACTCATTGATCTTGGTTACAAAGGTCCACTACACAAGCAACCTAGCATGTATGTAGATCACATGCATTAGCCATGGAGAACTTTGGCAGCCATTATCAATAAGTATCTCTCTAGGAAGACTGCAAGCAATGATAGACTAAGAAAATCCAGAATTAACATACTATGGGGCATGTTCTACAAGGAAAATGTCTACTATCCTGAGCTGATTTAGGAAGACTTTGCTTTCCAGATTGACCATAGGATGGAGAAGAAATCAAGGCGTGAAACTATGCCATTCCTCAAATTCACCATAGTTATCATCAATCACTTCCTCTCACAACACAAGTCTCTCTCCAAGCTAAAGTTTCAACACTTTCACACAATTAAAGATGA
>BQNB010064273.1:0-31519 GCA_026074375.1 Tanacetum coccineum
TCCTCAAGGGAGACTTTGGGAATTTTCTTAATTGCTCTATAGTGTTATATTTTATATATGTATTGAAAACTACTAGATCAGACATCACTTGGAACTCGAATGACCATAGCGAGTCCTAAACACTGTTTTCGGAACATCTTCTTCTTGGACTCTAAGCTGGTGGTAACCTAATCGCAGGTCAATCTTTGAGTAGAAGCTAGAACCTTGTAGTTGATCGAACAAATTATCAATTATTGGGAGTGGATACCGGTTCTTCACAGTTAGCTTGTTTAACTCTCGGTAATCAATACACATCGTGAAGGATCCATCCTTCTTCTTAACAAACAATAGCAAAGCTCCCTATGGCGAGGAACTCGGTCGAATGAATCCTTAATCCAAAAGTTCTTGTAATTGACTGGATAATTCTTACATCTCTGAAGGGGCTAACCTGTATGGCGATCGTGCCAATAATGTAGTTTCTGGCACCAAGTCGATATGAAATTCCACATGTCTGGCAGGTGGAAGTCCTGGCAAGTCTTCAGGAAAGACTTCTTGAAAATCCCACACAATGGGCACATCTTCAAGTTCCTTCTCCTCTATTTATGTAAATATTTATGAGTCTTAATGCAGGATATGACTTTTAACTTAGATCTACTCCTATCACCTTAGATCGTTTGGGTTTCGTTATTATAGGGAATACAGATAAGCTTTTCGTCGCATACAATTTCTGCGTGATACTTAGAAAACCAATCCACACCTATGATTACATCAAAACTTCCAAGTTCTACGGGAATCAAGTCTATGTTGAACGGATGGTTTAGTAAATTCAAGGTACACCCTTGAATTATGGTATCGACTCCTATTAACTTATCAGCTAACTCAATTGTATACTTAGTGTCTAAGGCAGTTGGTGTGATGTCAATTAGAGAACGGAGTTTTTGCTTTTTAACCCTCTTGAATCTTGCTCCGCTCTAAGCAAAAATGTATGTCAGCTATTTGAGCTTGTGCCTCATCCAGGCTGGCAAGCAACGTTTCCATCGTTAGCTCCAGCACCGTTGATCATGTTCGTTTTGTATGCCGTAATTACATCAGCCACACGTTGGGCTATGAGTCATTCGATAGTTTCCGAACTTAAAGGTTGTATTCTTAGCGGTATGTTTCTTCAAAATCACAAGAAGTAAAGGGGAAAGAGACGTTATAAAGTCGTGTCCTAAAAGTAGGTGTTCCAAGGCGGCACGTTACGTGGTGGCATGTTAAAGTCGTGTTCTAATTAACCGGCATGTTCTAGGCGGTGAGTTACGAAGCGACGCATGTGTTTAATAAGTATGAGACGAGTGTTCAAACTTGCCTCGGTGTCGTATAGTAATATAACTAGTGGGGTCAACATTCTCTGACAAGTTTTAATATCATATAAATCGATAGCATGTAAGGCATGTATAAATGTTTAGTGATTTAGCGCGCGAAATGTTTATCATGCAGTGGCTATAGTCTAGGCCTAATAGTGCAACCTAGTTCGCTATGACCATGGCTCTGGTACCAATCTGTCACACCCTCAAATTTGCAGTGGAAGATAACGGGACATGGCTTTCATAGCACAAAGTTACAAGTTATATCGAACGACCGCTATATGAGTCGTTGAAAAATACACGTTTGATTACATCAAAATGTTTCAACAAAAGTGTTAGGTTCAAGAAAAGTGTTTATTATTATATGAATTGGTCTTTGTATAGTTATGTTTAGTTTTATAGTTTTAATAGTAATTATGAGGTAATAAAGTCTATCTTGGTCAAAGTTAAGTAAAGTTGACCAAGGTTTGACTAAAGTTAAGAAAATAGAATAGGATTAGCAATAAGTATAAATACCCATCTAGGAGGGGTATTTTACAAGTCTTTACATTTTGTAATTCACTTCTCCCTCCTATTTCTATTTTCCCTTTGAAATGAAAATTTAGAAAATGATGAAAAATACTCTCTAGTTCTTCTCCTTTATTCTACAAGCTTTTGTATGATTACCACAATGCAAACATAACATATAACAAGTGGTATCTATAGTTGGGAGAGATCTAGTGTGTGTTTCGTAAATCAAATCAAACTTAATCCTAAGAATTTCTGATCTACAAGGTTTCGTATCGATGAACAGTAGGTTTCGTAAGGATCAGATTTATGATTTGATGAGTTTTTTTATCTTAAATGCAGAATAATAGCTTTCATAATCATCAAATTGTAGGTTTAATATCTAGATTATAAAAAATACGTGTTTTAGATTGAATTTGATCGAAAAATATAGATTTGATAGCTTTCGTATTGTAGTTTTGGTTTCGTAACTGTCATACATAAGTGATTTCTTAGCTTTCGTAACATAGTTAAGCTTTCGTAACACTTCAAATAGCTTTCGTAACATAGAATTTTATCAATTTGAAAAAGATAACAATGTTTAAAAATCAAATTGATAGATTTTTACTAGGTTTCGTAGCTAAGAATTTACGAAAGTAAGGGATTTCTTGGATTTTACGAAAGTAGAGGTTATTTGGGATTTACGAAAGGAGGTTTCATAAAATTGGAAGCTTTCGGTAACCGTTTGGTTTCATAGATTGTAGAAGCCTTCGTATCACTGTGGTTTCGTACACAAGAGGTTTCGTAACATTGTTTTCATATTGGAAGGTTTCGTATCTCATTGGAAAAGGTTTCATAACACAGTTTTGGGGTTTCGTAAACTGTTTCAGAGGTTTCGTAACACAGTTGGTAGGTTTCGTCACAGGTTTCGTATCTCATACATTCGGTTTCGTAACACAGTTTAAGAGGTTTCGTATCTTCTAATTTTGGAAAATTAAGCTTTCGTAACAAGGCTTATGTGTTACTTAGACTTTCATAACAAATCAAGGTGTAATTTCTTCAAGGTTACTTCATTGTAATACAAGACAAGGTTGTCATTGCTCGTTAACTTCACATTTACAAGAGTTTATCTCTAAAATGATCCAAGTTTGCATTGTAATCATTTGATACAACATGTCTACTTCCAATCAACAAACTCTAGCAGACTCAGGAGCTAATGAAAGACCTTCAATGCTTGAGAGAGGGAATTATATTCCATGGGAAAGTAGGTTCAGAAGGTTTCTAGATAATAAGCTTGAAGACTAGGAGCGGATGTAGAACTCAATCCAAAATGGACCTTATGCGAGGCCAATGATTCCTAATCCAGACGACACTGAGAAACAAATACTTGAACCATTGTCCAAAATGACTACAGCAAGCAAAGAGTTAATACATTGCTGATGTGAAAGTCATGAATTAGCTTCTTCAACCAATACCAAATGATATATACAACTCAGTGGTGCATGTAAAAATGCTAAGGAAATGTGGGAACGAATTAAAACATTGATGTTTGGTTCTGATGTTAGCAGTCATGTGAGATACTCACGTCTTATGGCTGAGTTTGACAAGTTTGCAGCAAAAGAAGGAGAATCGTTAGAATCCGTGTATGAAAGGTTAACAACGCTTGTGAATATTATGGATCATAACAATATTCGTCCTATTCCAGTGTCAATTGGTTGAAGGTTTTCACACTATATATATATATATATAATATATAATAAAATATAAAATATATATATAAGTCTAAAAATCAACAAGATCAATAATACCGAGAAGTAGTATAGAGTGTTCCCGGGTCGTTTATCCCCAACGAGGCTGGAATGGAAAATCGATACAATCGAAGAATTGAGTTTGAAGGAAGGAATTAGTTTGGGAAGGTGGAAAAGTCAAATTAGATTATAACGAACAAAAACGTTTAAGAAAAACCTAGAAATTATGAAATTAAGCTAGAAAACGAGAGCACGAATCCCGAACAAAGGGGCAAAAACCTAAAATCTTCAAAATTAACCCTACGGAGAAATTTTTGCTTCTAAACTACTCTAGGGGACTAAATACGAAGAATGAAAAAGACTAGACTGAAAACGGAGGTCGTTTGACCCAAAAACGAGTCAAGACAAAAACCGTACCCGAGCCCGTTCTTTAAAGATCAAAAGATTGAAAAATTAACCCTACGAAAATTTTTGTATTTTTCCTACGTACTATATGACTAAAGAAAATTTTCTAAAAAAGAAAAATATTTTTTTGATAATTTTTGAATTTTTTATGAATTTTTTAAACTTTTAACTAAATTAAATTATAAAAAATACTAAACGACTTTTAAAAATTCTGAAAAATTTACCTAAAATACTTTACACTAACACTAACCTACGAAAAATAAGAAACCAAAGATTGGCTTATAAATAAGCCCGAAAATAAGCTATAGCAGCTTATAGACTAAAAGGTGAAAATGTGGTTAAGTATTAAAACACTTGGGACTTTAAGGAAAAAGTCCCAAGGGCGCAGCGGTAGCACTTGCTACAAAAAGAGAGGTGTACAAGGGTAGAGACCCGGGTTCGAGTCTTGCTCACCCGGGTCACCCCTTGTCTCCTCTTTTTTTTTTTGAAAAACTTTGTAAAGCAAAGTTGCTAAGCTTTTGGAGCTTAACAACTTTCAAAACTATGACTTTTTTTGAAAAGCTATGAATAAGCTGTAAATGGGCTTCTAAGGATGGACAGAAGCTTAAACAAGTATTAAGGCTAAAAATGCTTAAGTCTTTTTGGGCTTTTAGACTATTAAGCTAAAGCTAAAGAAAATAAGCTAAAAGGGGGGCCTAACCTAACCTAGATAAGCACTAAGTTCTAAAAAGCATAAACTAAATAAGCTTAAAAAGGGCTTATATGACAGGAAGCTAAATTAAGCTTAAGGCCTTAAAATGGCTAAAAGGCTACTACTGTTGGCACTCAAATAAGCAATGCAAAGGGCAAATAAGCAAAACAACTAAACATACTATCAAAATAAGCTGCTAGGAGCACAAGTGAGCTTATGAAATAAGCTGAATAAGCCCAAGAGTGGCTTATTACCCACAACAGTACTAACTAAGGAGTTAGTACTGTTGGGGTAAATGTGGCTTAAAAAGAACTTAATAAGCTAAGGACAAAGGCAATAAGCTATCTAAGGCTTATTAACACACCTAATAAGCAACTAAGGACAGAATTTATCATCTAAAAAGCTCCTAATAAGCTAAAAAGGAAATAAGCAGTTTCTACACTAAGCCTAAGTAAAAACAGCCAAAGGGCTACTTTTAGCTTAAAAATAAGCTATCAAAATAGCTTTTTAAGAACAGAAATTGAGGACACTTATCTAAGAGCTTATGGGCTTTTAAGAAAAGCCAAAAGCTTGGGGTTGAGTGCACTAGAAAACTAGAAAAGAGGGCTTAAAAGTCCCCCCTTTGCACCAGGGGAAATTAAGGCTAAAACAAGGGGTGCTTAATTTGACAGCTTCAAATAAGCTGTCAAATAAGCTCAAACTTAAAAACTTGGTTAAAACAGATAAAGAACAGCTTAAAGTGAGCTTATGCTCAAACTTTAAGCTTCTAAAAATAAGGAAAACATGCTGATTTTTGAAGATGAAAAATGGGCCTTTTGCTTAAAAATTTACACTTAACCTTTTTGACAGTTTTGACTTAAAAAGTCAAGTGACTTAAAGCTTTTGTTTACACCTTGTTTAGACACACAATGCACTCTTTTTATGACACTAAAACTCAAGTATACAATGGCTTATCTAAATAAGCCATTGTATACCTTTTTAGAAACCACAGTTTTGAAAATAGCTAAAAAAGATTTTGAAAAACAGTTTTGAAACTTAAAAACTTTTAAAAACATACTTAGATGAGCTTAAATACTTAAGCTAAAACTAAGTTGTGACCCCAACCCATACTATTTCCCTTTTGACCCGTTTTAGGGTTATGCCAAACACCCCCTTAAATATCTAATTTTCTATTTTAAGCTAGATTTTAAAATGAAAATTTAAAACAAGATAAAAAACAGATTAATAACTAATTATTTAAAAGACAAAAAAAAGTTAATAGGATTTAAGCACTAATAAGCACATGAATAAGCTGTTAAGATATGTAACAGTAACAAGAGGTTTAAAAACTTACCAAAGTCCAAATGCCAAGGAACTAAATCCTAATCCTAAAACCCCTAGTCTTAGTGGTTCTGAACATACTTAAACCCAAGGATTCTTCTAGTATTTAATCCTTCTTCATTTGCTTAACAAGAACAATATAAATGATAGCTTTTTTTTTGACAGAATTTTAAATAAGCTTAACAATACTTTTCATTAAAACTTTAAAAAGAGTACAAGGAGTTAGCTTTGACAGAAACTTAAATTACAATGAAAGTTAAATTACATAAACTTAAAAATATTTAAAAACTAAAAACTTAAAAAACTACATTCTTGGGTCTTCTGTCTTTTTCTCTTTTATATGCTAACTTCTGTGTTTGTTGTGTTTGTTATGAGAGGGGAGAAACGAGTCCTTGATCTTAGCCCTTCAATTTCATCAACATCATCTTGGCCGTTTAATCAATCAAACCCAATTGGAAGCCATGGGATTGCCAAGGTGTATGAAAAGCCATGTGGGTTGTGGGGTTAAGTTATGGTGACATTTTTGGAGTATTGTGGAGGTCAAACGAGGTGAGAAAGTGACAGGGGTGGGGTTATAGGGTTTTGGCGGGAAACACACGAAAGAGATAAACAGTGTTTTGAATGTTGGGTGAAAGTTTGTGGTTTTGGCAAATATAGCCCTCCAAAGTGATAAGGGTGTTTGCACCCTTAGTCCTTGTGTTCTAAATGTTTTGGGGACTTTGGCAAATTAAGTCCCCAAAAGTTATAGTACCAATTGCACCATACGTCCTTGTCTTTATAAGATTCTGCCAATTGGCAGTTTTACCCCCTGTGGTTTAAATTTGCCATATTGGCAGAATTCACCCTTCTCTTCATTTCTTCTTTTTCTTCTTAAACAAGGTAAGGACTTAACAAGTTTTAGTCTAAACTAATTTTTTTTTTTTCAATGACTTTTGGCTTCGGGTTGACTTGGCTTGACTTTCTGTTGACTTATTAATCTTTTTTCAGGCTGGCTTGGACTTTGACTGTCTTTTTCCAGCTTTCCATTCCGAGTCCGGTTTTGTCGTTTTGGCTTCGTTTTTCGTCCTTTTCTTAAATATCCGTTCCTGCACAACACAATTAGCAAAACAAGCATATATTTGGCATTTTAAGTCCGTTTTTGGTTATTTTAGCTCGTTTTTAAAGGTAAAAGGTATGTATAATTAAACACATACCATTGCAAAACAAAGTTCAACATCATCATGTAAACATATATCATTTGATGCGTCACACTATCATTTTTGGCAGTTTTCAAATACATCTTCATAGAACTGCCTAGCTTACCATCGATGTATATCATTATTGTTCTTAAACACATTGTGATAAACAAAATTCTAGAATCCATACTAAGTTTACACATAATTACATATTAACTATGCACATTGTTACATGTATCATTGCTTTTAGGAATATAACTCCAGCATAGTTTATTTTTACATAAACTCTTTCCTTAATGTTGAGACATATAACATAGAATGAAGCTTTTTTCTAACTTATTGAATATCACACACTCAATTTCAATGCCACTAAATCTCAATAAACCACTACATAGTTGTTACTTCACAAAGCACACCAAACTATGATATATCTAGCAAAACATATTAGCATGAACACTTACCTAGCATCCTGAATTGTCATAATAGTTATTTTCACTTTCTTTTCATCTATTTGACATTTTTCAGTTTCATGATAACAACTCATAACTTCACCATTGCTATCTAAAAGCAATTTACATTATTATATATTAAAATAAAATAATTATTTTACTAAATTAACGCATCAACATACATATTTAAAAAGTTATCATTAAACTTAAGAGCATGTATTGCAAAGGATAGTCAACATATTGGTACAAATGTTTGTATTTCCATCCTAAATAAGCTACCAACTTAGTTTAGCAAGTCTTGTCACATCGAAAACACAAAAACTCGTTCGGGTTTTAAATGGTTAGCAAGTCTTCTCACATCAACATCCTTTACGGTCACTTGAATTTTATGACTCTAGAGACAGGTGTAGTTATTTGTTTTGGATGAATCTGATAAGAATCTTACTGATATTTATAATCAATTACTTGTAAAACATGAATAATGTAATACATTGATTTGAGGTACATATTTTCTCGTTTAATAGAACATTCTCAAAATGTCAAACAACTTTTCCCGTTGCATCCTCCCAATACCACCACCTTTGTTTCACCTTCACCTGTCATGAACATTTTACAAGAATTACATCACGAATAAAGTTTATGTTTCGTTCATTAACAACCAATACTACAACCGTTTATATAAATATTTGTTATTTTTTCCAATAGGTTTTTTTTAAGTTTATTAACAATAATGTCAGTCCACATTCATAGAAGTTAAAGGTGGGGGACCTTACATGAATGTAGTGATTGGGTGAGAGAGCGTGCGGGTGTGAGGGTTTAGGATTTACTGATATTATTGGGTAGTTATTGATTGTTTACTGATCTAATAGTTGATATTCTATGTGGAGTTTTAGATATTTTAGTAGTAAGCAAAAATAGAGCATAATGGATGGTTGATTAGTGAGTTCTAAGTAAAGTACTATATAAAACATGATTTTTTACTTGGTTTGCAATATATCACATCTCACACACACATTTTGATCATAACGTTGGTGAAGGGGCGAACCCTACACAAAAAAAGATAGATTAAGTTGAATGAAAACATACTCCAGCAAGTAGTTGGCAAAGTACTTTAGTCTAATGAATTTAACAGGGTACTATAACACACACACACACCCAAACTTCGACATATCTACAGTATATAATGCATCCACGGTTTCACTGGTGTCTTTAAACTACTAACATGTACACAAATATTTGATTAAGAAGTCGATCTCAAATACACAACTTTTAATGGTGTCGGGAGAAACACTAACAAAATACACACACCACATCACTATACGGAGGGAGAGGTGGATCAATAATGGGCAGATTAGTATAATTCTAATTCTTTTAATTGGCTTCAAACAAGCTTCCAAAGCTTTCATCAATTCCCATATCATCCTTCTAACGAACACTATCAAATTTTCAATTATAATTATATCGCTTTCTATTATATTTTGCGTGTCAAATTCATACCATTTTAGTACTATCGATATCTCGAACAACCACGTATATTCACACATTTAAAAGTCATGTTGATGTAACTTTAAATCTTTTGTTTGCTTCACTTTCACTTAATAAAATTTTGATTAAATTATTTCCTAAATATAAAAGTGTAAGCTAAATGAATTTCACTAATCTAAAAAATACATATCAGTGACTCTGTTGTCTATAGTGAAATATAAAAAACTACTAATCTTGACGAATGAATACATAAATCATGTGAATACTGGAACCCAAAAATGACTTGTCTTCTGACATCTCTCTCAAATAGTGCTAAAATATAGACTTTTTGTTTGTCGAGAGAAAATTAAACATGTCAACCGGATTCCGCATTCTAATTATTTTCTACATGGTCAAACTTCACGTTTGATCAGTGTAGTTGTGTTGTTAGTTTACTATACATTAGCAGAATTAATTATGTGGCATTGACGGTTGAGACTATTGTGATTGTTCTCGTGTGGCAGTGGTCGTTGGTGGTTATGAGGACCGAGAAGGGACACAAAGGATAAAGCGAGTCGGGTGTGGAGGTTACTTATTAGAACTCACACATATTTGTCATTTGACAAGTTTCATAAAGAAATTTTATGAATCATTAGTTCACAATTTCCATTGAGAATTGAGAAGAAAATCATAACTCATAATCAAACTGATTGCACACATAATAGTTTGGTCTAAGTTAAATTCCGATTACCCGATTAGTTGACGTTATCACACATGTTTTAGGGTATAAAAATATATGGATATCCCTCACATGCTGATAAGTGTTGTTGATAGGTGTGTTACACTGTGACACTTTTATCAACACGGTTAAAAATACATATTTTTTAACGTTTACCAACACAAACACGTTTAACTTGAACATTTATATCGTATTAAATGGTAACCAAGTAGTCCTTCATTATTAGGCCATCCACTATGAAGGGTAATATTATTCGTCTTCAAACAAACAATACGATAATATTAACAATAAAATTTTGGATATCTCAAGGCAATCTCGATCGTATCTAGAAGCTTAATTTGATGTCACATTAATTGATCATAACGACATCTTAATTAAACCTCAAATCATTGACATACCTATTTAAAAATACACGACACCCTAACACCATACCACAACTATCGCTTGTTGCTCTTGAGGTTTATGCCCTTACGTGGGTGTAATTAAGTAATGTGAATGCCAACCAAATAATTTATACATCAATCACCTCATATATATATATATAATCTCTCAGGTTTTTTCTTTATCGATCCCGTAATATAGACATAAACCAATAATCATTTCCTAGTTATTTACCGCAATGTTGTTGCATATAATATTTGTTTATTCACATTATTCTTCTTTCTTCACTTACGTATAAACTAATAAAAAGTAACATAAAAGATAAACCTAAAGAAAAGATAACCTTAGAAAGGTATATACATAAGAAATCAAAGTTTTATAATAAGCTCATAAACAAACGTTGTTAGCCAACTTTTACCTACCAACCCTTACACCAACCGTGATTTGCGAGTCATGCATGTTCAAGGGAAAATGAGATGATTTAGTTATCCAAGCCACCAAACTAATATTTTTTTTCTTTTCCCTTTTGTGCATGTAAGTGTGTGTGTTTTGGAGTATATTTTTATGTGCCGCTTAAAAGATATTTTTTATGTTGCTATTTTCATTTTTGCCACTTACACTACATGAAGTCATTTGTAATCCTAGTCATAAAATTTATTAGAAATATATGTCATTTTCGAAATCACTTGACCATGATTATTTTTTAGTTTCTCACCCAGAAAAATAAAGGCTACCAAGTTTGTCATTATTTTATTAAAACTTTGGAATGATAAAATAGCAAAGCTAGCCTTTTGCTTCAAGGTTTGCATTTTTGACATTTGGTCTAGGCAAGCTTTCAGATACATACACACAGTTTATAATATTTAGCTTTCAAGTAATTAGCTATTATCAAAAAGATATGAAAAGTGAAAAACTAAATTTATTGTACAAGCAAGAATTGAACACACCACCTTTCGGTTAATCTGTAAGTGGCTTGCCACCTGAGCTAGCTAAACCTTCTTGTTGTATGATCCACACTATCTCATTTAATTCTCACATAATGGCTTATTAACAAAGTAAATTGCCAGCTAATATGGCGTTGTGTGTTAAGCTAATGTATAAATAGGTTAATGGGATGCAACAGCAGCATCAGCAATTACAGCAAAACGCAAGCAGCAAGCCACAACAACAATTGAGATATTATAAGAAACAAATTGGTTGACAAAGTAGGAATTGAACTTATACCTTTTCGGTTATCATCGAGTACATGTTAAGTTGAGCACATCACTAACAGATCTTTCTCACAACAGTATGTGTAAGATTCAACCTCAAAAACGGCAGGATTCAGTTGTGTTTCTTTCCTCCTCTCAGTTGTTTATTTATCATGTTGCAATTAAAAATTCAAAAATATATCAGCAAAAATCACAGTTATCTTTCTTTTATTTCAAAGTTGTACGCTAACCTGCTTAAATCAGATTAAACCAAGGCTTCATACACGTCGGTTATGCACATCATGTCACTGGTCCCTCAAACTTTGAACATGATATCCACTTGAGTCTTGAGTATCCTGAAAATTCCACCTGCTGCAAAATGTATATGACGTGAAATGTGACCCGTTTCAATCAAGTCTTTATATCATTATACTTGAACTGGATACATATTCAAGTATAATAGGCAAATAGTTATGTGAAGGCCAAAATAACATTGAATAACATGTTGTTGAAGTAATAATTCTCGGCCTTCTAGTGATGAATATAT
Source organism: Tanacetum coccineum (assembly GCA_026074375.1). Taxonomy (NCBI): domain Eukaryota; kingdom Viridiplantae; phylum Streptophyta; class Magnoliopsida; order Asterales; family Asteraceae; genus Tanacetum; species Tanacetum coccineum. The sequence goes on from BQNB010064273.1 coordinate 11,921, forward strand.
TTGTGGAAAACTAGAAGGGGGTTGAATAGTTTACCGCTTTTTAACTTAAGGTTTTAAAGTGTTTGTAAAAATTCTAGATTCGAATTTATGTGAATTCAATACTTGCACAATATGAACGATATGCTTATCTACACTATTGATATGATAGTATGAGTAAATAATGTAAGACAAGAGATAAGAGTAAGAACAATCAAACCACAACGCGAGGATTTATAGTGGTTCGATAACGAAGCACCTCTTCGCCCTACTCCACTCCCCGAGCACCTAACTCGAGAGTTTTCTTCACTATGTCAACAAGCTCCCTTATGGCGGAGAAAACCGTATACAACGTTGCTTACACCGATTTACGACACAAAGCTAAATGTCGAGTTCTAATCTTAGCTAGAACCAATCTATCACACACAATTTAACTTCACTACTTGTTTCACATCTTACAACTTCACAACATTCAGTTCACAACTTCACAACTTGACAACTTCAAACTTCACTTCACCACACTATTTATATCACAACTATCTACACTACTTGGTAAGATCACCACGATCTAACTATACTTACAAAGATTGCAAGATCCTAACTACTACACATAAAACAAGAAATGATTTACAAGTATTGATATGGATGCAACAAGATTGCTATGCACACTAAGGTATAATACTTCTTCACTTGATGATGAAAGTATTCTTTTCTTGCACTTGAGGAAATTAAGTTTTGGATCACTTGGAAACAAAGTCTTTAATGATTAATGATCAAAGGATTTTGATGAATGTGTGGGCTTATTTTTAGAACAGAAAGAATGAGTGCAAAAAGATAAAAAAAATTATGTGGAAAAAGTTTCAGAAAAATTCATAGAACAAACTGGGGGAGCGTCTACCTAGGGCCGGTCCCCTTAAATAGGTAGGCGGTCCCCTTAATTTTAAGGGGGCCGGCCGTGTAGTTAAGGGGGGCGCCCTAGACTGGGGCTTTCCCAGTTTGTCTTTTGTGTAGGGGGAATTTTCTGAAACTTTTCTAGCCGTTTTAGGTCCGAAAATTTGAATTTCAAAATGTTTATTTTTGAATAAAACATTTCTTTTAATTTTAGAAAATGTTTTGTAATGTTTTAAAAATTTTACAACAATTTTATAAAATAGTGAGATAAATAAAATTTCCTTTGATTCATAAAATGCATAAGATTTATTTATCATACCTTTAAGTGCTGTATTTGTTGACATGAGAGTTAAACTACTACTAATTTACTTGTTTATGTTTAATTTTACGTTGAACGTTTTTTATATTTGGTATTTCAAAACTAAAGATGTGAAAAAATATTATAATGTTTTTTTAGGCATATTTTTATCAACAATCTCCCATTTTGATGATTACAAAATTTAACTCGTTAAATATAAATTATTTTTAAAACAAGTATTAGTGAGTTCATGTCATTCTCCCCCTTTTGGTAGAACAAAGGGGTTATTATACAAGAATTACTATAACTTCTTAAAAAGTTCGCCTAACTTTTTTTTTATTTTAATAAAAACTAAACTTTTTATTTTTGTTCACTGTAGGTTACTAAACTATATGAAACATGCATTTGGGTTACTCAATTTCAAAAATATACTGAAACACAATTGAACTTGTAAAAACATGACATTTATGTTACTTAACTTACCTAAAAATATACGTCCAGGTTGCTCGGATTAACATTGAAATTATGGGGGTGTATGTTTATCAAAAGTTCAGTAACCTAAGTGAACAAAATGAAAGTTGAGTAACTTAGGCGAACTTTTTGGAAAAGTATAGTAACTTCTTTGTCTATTAACCCAATCAAAAAGACATCGTCGAGAATTACTAGTTAAATCGACGGAATAAATGCTCCCCCTTGATGTGTGCTCCCCCTCGTTCGAGGGCACCAAGGAATCAAGCTATGGTTTCTTGGCTACAAAAACGAGTTAGAATAATACAAATATTTCTAACATGTAGTAAGAATGAAGGAAAAATATGACAAGTGCAAGCAAACATCAAAGCAAAAGATACTTCATTCATTTAGCACAATGTATGTGAACAACACACAAGCATACATAAAAAGAAAAACAAATATGCTTTAGAAGCATATTAATACGTAAAGAAAAATCCTAAGTAGCCATAGAAGGATTTTTGACTTGCTTGCGACACAAAAGGGTTTGACGATTATTCATATTATGAGATTAGTTGTTTGTTGATGGAGAGTTTGGAGCGGAGGCGGTTGTGGAAGGGTAATCTCTTTGAACCCTAGGTGGTGGATGAGGTCGAGTGAGGAGGAATTCAATCCAATTGATATCCTCACTTAAAGCAAGAAATTGTTTTTGGGTGAAGATGCAACAAGGGCAATACCCAACATGGGTTTCAACTTGGTTGATGTTGAGGGTGTGTGGTAAGTTTGGAGAGTAAGGTAATGAGGAATTATTGTTTTGTTGTTGTTGGGAGAGATGCATGGCTAGAAGGTTTGATAGGTCTTGAAGTTGATTAATGTCATCAACAAGGCTTTCTCTACTTGGAGATAGAGGTGATGTGTGTTGAGTTTGGTTGTCACATTGAGGTGGAACTTGAGTGTGAGTTTCATGTGAGTTGATGGGTGATATGGGAAGTGGAGGACGTGAGATACCTTGTTGTGATGTGGGAGTGTCCTTAATGTAAGGAGTTTGGTTGTCATTTTGAGATGGAGCTTGAGTGTGAGTAGCATGTGAATTGAAGGGTGAGATGGGGAGTGGAGGGTGTGAGACAACTTGTGGTGATGTGAAAGTGTCCTTAATGCAAGGATTTGGTAATGTTTGATTGGGGTGATTGTTTTCTTGAGATGGTTCATGATGAGGAGTTAGTGGTTTTGGTATGGGTGAAGTTGTATTGAGCACATTTGAGGAGTTGCAAATGCTTGGTTTCTTCCTCCAAATGGGTTTCACACTCATTTTGGCTACCCTTGATGGTTTGGATGTGGGTTTGTTAGGAGATGTCATTGGTGAGGATGATTGTGATGAAGATGAATGAGGATGTATTTATAGTGGAGGAAAGGTTTAATTTAGGAAGAATGGACATTCAAAGGATCAAATCCAAGAAATGTTTGTGAATTTAGGGAAACAGTAGCTAAGTCTAGAGGGTATTTGGTAAAAAGGAAAAAAAATACTGTTTTACCCGTGTTATACTAGGGCGGTCCCCTTAAATAGGGGGCGGTCCCCTTAAAGATAAGGGGGCTGCCCGTTATGAATTAAGGGGGCCGCCCTCTGGCATTTCCCAAATTTCCTAAAATTTGATTTTTCTCAAAATTTTGTATGAGGATTTCTGTTTTGGAAGTTAATTTTATAGCAAGTCCATCCTTTTATGGCAATTAAGATTTTTAGCACATAGCAATTAAGCATTCAACATTTTACATATGTAGGATAACCTATTTCACATAATTTTAGCATATAATCATATATGAATTGAATCTTGAATTGAAGATCATAAGGGGGAAGATATCATGATGAATTGTAACTAGATATAATACACAAGAATTTTCCTTGATAAGGGGGTTTAGTTAAAAAATTGGAACCATTCTTTTGTGTCAAATCTAATGTGTGCCTAAGTGCGACAAATGTAGAGTAGCGATTATTTCGACACTAAGACATGTAAAACCTAAGAAATAAGACCAAGTGGCTCCGTGATTTAAATTTCGGCTCAACAAGGATTGTGTAACTATATATTAGATTATATACTTTTGACTACAAGTTAGAGAAACACATTTGCCATATGTAAAAATTGTTTTAGCCAATAGTTCAATAACATGTGATATTGATTTTCTGTGCTCCTATGTTGTGAGCAGTATCACTGATTTTTAGACAAAAATAGATGAGACTTATTGTATATATGTATAATGATAATATGCATTTGGAAAAAAATAGGAGGAATTTGTAAAAAGTTTGCTTAAGTCCTTTCCCAATCTTGTGACTTTTGTGCAAAAATTGAAACTAGACAGAGAGAAAAGAAAAAAAAATAGTCACGTCAGGTGGTGGTCCCCCTGAAAATTCACAGTGGGCGCCCTTTTAGGAATTAAGGGGCCACACTGTTAAAAAATATTTACTCAGATTTTTTATACAATTAGTCCATGATGATTAAACATTTCATTATTATGCCGAAACTTATCAATTTGTCCTTCCATCATTCATAGACACATAGAAATAAGTAGATAAAAGGCCCAACGTTTAAGTGGGTTTGTTACAATAATCGGCTATGTTGTCATTCCGATGAGACCTTTTATATAGAGTCTATTTACCTTTTTGAACTTTATCATGAACCGGAAGTGATAGTGAATCTACAATTTCCACTGTGTTCTTGTTCGTGAGTGTTTGTACGGGATTACTTACTTATAGTCTATAGCCCCTATGTCTATCACACACTTTTTTGGGTACGTTCATCCGTACCCCTTCTCGCCATAGTTCTATCTGGTGAGCTATGTTTTGCATCCACTTTAGAGCTGTTGACATGCCTTTCGACGCTTACGTATTCCGCTGCGGATCGTATGTGTGTGTATGGCAAGACGCGGTATGCTTCTTTCAAAAAACCAGATGTTTGCTAACATGCCCATATACTGTGAATCACACAAATAGTGCTCTTGCGATCTACGTAATCTCCCGCATGATACCGAATCACATACACTATTGTCTTCTATGCCGGATCCACTTGGATATCCATAATTTTCCGCTAATATGCATAGTGCCTTTAGTGTATAGGAAGAATTGTTTAACCGCTTTAGGTGAGAAGTTTTGGGTATCTCTGAAAGCTTATATTAAGGGCGCAAAGGACCAAACACTAACCATGTTATCGGCGATCTACTTGCAGTTACGTATACAATACTACCTATCTTGTTCTATATTGGTATTATTAGCGGACTCACTTCTTCGTCTTCTTGTGAGTTTTGGTTTCTAGGTAGACATGGGAGTTATTATTGGTTGAGAGTCTTAATAGTCCAAATTTTCTTAAGCCTTTCCCTTAATATACTTGATTGATTATAATACTCTCCATCATCTATATGTTTTATTTGTATACGCTAAGAAGAAATTTAGTTCCCCCATCTAATTTCTAATTCTCGAACTATTCATTGCATGATCTTGGCAAAGTCATCATACATTTCTTGACAAGTTGATCCGAATATAATGTCATCAACATATATTTGGACAATAATGAGATTGGAGCCTTTATTTTTAGTGAAGTGTGTGTTATCTACCATTCTCATGGAGTAATTATGTTTAATAATAAAGGCTTTTAATCAATCGTACCAAGCTTTTGGGGCTTGTTTTTAGACGAATAAAGAGTTTTCTTAACAGTTTATAGACGCATCATTAGTTTTGCGAAGTCAATGAATCCCAGAGGTTGTGCCACGTAAACCTCCTCATTGATAAAACCGTTAAGGAATGCACTCTTCACATCCATTTGGTATAGCTTAAAATCTAGTGCGCAAGCATAAGCCAAAAGTATTCTCATGGACTCTAGTCTAGCTACGGGTACATATGTTTCATCATAATTAATTCCTTCTTGTTGATTATAACCTTGGGCGACTAACCTAGCTTTGTTTCTAGTTACGACATCATTTTCATCGAGTTTTTTATATATACCCATTTTGTTCCTATCATGGTCATATTCATGGGATTTGGGACTAGTTCCCAAACCTCATTTGTTTTAAATTGGTTTAGTTCCTCTTGCATGGCCATTACCCAATTTTCATCTTTTAATGCCTCATTTATATTTTTATGTTATAATGTGAAAAATAAAGCAAAGAAATTAGCCTTTGTCTTGAGCTTGCAGACCTCTAAGGACGTTCTTTGATTTAGATTACTAATAACATTTTCTAGGGGATGAGTTTTAGATTCTTTAATATTATAAATTTGCTTATTTTCTAATATATGATTGTCTTCAAGATCATTGCCCCTTATGGTTTTGTTTTAATAACACTCAATAGTTTCTTCTTACGACTAATCATATCTGCTCCAATATGTGCATGTCTTTAGGCGGGGAGGAGTTTATCGAAAGTTACATTCAATGAACTCTTCAATTTCATTGTTACTTTTGTTAAGTTTATGTAATCTTTCAATATTTGTCGAATAACTTAGGAAGACACGCTTCGTATCGACTTTGGGTCACAACATTGGTGAGTAATCTTTTGTAATCTAAGAACTAAAACATTTAACTTCCGCACTACTCTAAAATAGTTAAGGTTTGGTTCCTACCTCTTACAATCGTATGGAGTTTTTCCCATAAAATACTACAAGACATGAACAGAGTAATATTCATACCACAGTCATGAAAATATGTCAGTATAGTTAATGATTACAACCTTATAAAAATTATAAAACACCCCACCCACTAAGTTGTAATAAAAGCCAAGATAACTTTACACATTTACCCATTTTATCTACACCCACCCCCCCCCTACACAAAATTAACCTAAACACAACACCCAAAGACCCAAAATCATTTACACACAACCACATCCTTAAATAACATAAAAAAACATACTTCTTAACCCCATTGTTGCACAATCCCCAATTTCTAAATACTCACATCTGCTCCTTAAGCACTCTTTAACTTCGAATCCTCTCAAAAAATAAATACATCAAAATTCTAATCATTACAAATAAATCTAAACAAAAGTATCAGATTCAAACTCTCCCCCTCGGTGTAAGGTGGAGTATGATTCTTAGCCCTATCTGTCCTGCATTGGTACAGCATTAATATATTGTTGCGAGGACTTAAGCCCTAGTGTCATTGTTCGCTTTTATATATGGTTCTTAGTACGACGTCTTCCTTGAATGACGTGTATGTTTAGACTGTGTAGCTACGCTTCCCTCTATTGATTAGTGTTTGCTGGACTATATGTAAACGAAAGGCGTGGGGTATGTGTGGTGCTGGGGGGCCCGAAACAAAGGGGTGACTGGAAAAAAGTGTCAGACAGATGATGTTATTCCTCGATTGTCAGCTCATGTATGTATCGAAGTCTTGAGGGCACATGATATTGTACTTCATTTTATCTCAGAATTCTTATCGCAGATATCGCATTGCATCTCATTACTATTGAGATACCATTTGGCATCCCTGCTCAGAATTTGTCCATTAGAAGGAGATCTCTCCCTCCATCTCTCCCGAAACTATTATACCTTTTGTTAGTCTTTTGATAGTATGTTTTTCTCGCTTATATTAGGTACACCAAAAACGATACATCACAAGTTTTACCTATTAGCTTGAAATAATATAGTACCGCCGCACACTTGACTGCTATACTTGAAATTAGATACCATTCTATCAGACAACTATGAATCAAATGTGGTTATATAAACTGATTAATCCCAATACATAAGAACTTCGTATGGGGAACCATGCCAAGGGTCTAATACCTAAAATGATCCATCCCGTCCTGCAGATGTAGTCCTTCAGATGTCTAAGGTTGTTCTGTAACTCATTATTTGCTGAGGCCTCATGTGACTTGCGTGAGAATATCCTCCCCCGCTTATTATAAATTTTGCAAGCTTCCCACATAAAATGTCAAGTTCGTATTTTAGTTTAAGGTTCACGGTTTACCCTCTAATAATATATGTTTTATACGATGCATCCGTCCTCATAACCGTATTGAATAATCTAAATTATCCATCTATTAGAGCGTGTGAAATATGTACAAATATGCCTCTCCTTTCTAAGCCTTGACAGGTATGAGGACGTTGTTCTCGTTCCCCATGTTATTTTATCTGGCCCCCCCCAGATCTTTTCGTCACTGACCGAAGGTGTCCGCATTTACATAGCTATTGTCTCTAATTAAGTTGATAATATTACTTTCATTCAACTAGACCTTGTATCCACCTGTAAATTGCCTCCAAGTTGTCTACACTAGATAGATCCTCTTTGTCTGTTGTCTCACAATGCACTATTAATACTACCGCCTCCGCTGATATCAATACTAATCGCAGATACTATAATTAAACATTTTGCCTTTCTGCTGTTATCCAAACATGTATCTTTGTCCATAGAACACATAAGTACCGTCTGCCACCATCAATCGAACAAAATAGTGTAGATAATAGACCCCCCATTTTCCCCTGCGCGCTTAATCTCCATTCTCTTGTAATTGATGTTAACGCATGTTCTATACCATATAGAGATAAAAATCATAACACAGACTATAAGATATAATAGAGACTATATAGACATGCATACTACACGCCCCCCCCCCCCACACCCCCACCCAACCCACCCTCCCCCCCCCTACATAGACCTGTTGTTCTTGAGATTAATCTCGTACCTTTTGCAATTAATACTGTAACAGCGAATTTTTTGACTTCCGCAGTAATGTCCCCCCCCCCTCCCCGCCCCCCCCCCCTCTCCCCCCCCACCCCCACCCACCCGATTTACGTTCGCCATCCGCGACTGGTGTTTCATTGAGTATTGGCCGTAGATTATTATAGAGATAGAACTAAACCTTTATCGACTTAACACCAGACAGTCATGGTACGTTTGTTTGTGAGCAAAACAGAGACTTCGTGATATTGCAAGGATCACATACCTCCATAAAAATTGTATATGTATAAATATAATAAATAAAATGTTAAAAAAACTATAGAGTAAATAAGAAGTGTAAAAATTGTGTCGCTGTGACCTACAGAAGAGCACTATTGTAAAAGATAAACCCAATGCATCGACAAAGAAGTATTGAGCTTTCGCCGCCCCCCCGTGTTCTACCCCACCTCCTCTTAAGTATACCGACCGAGACTGAGTACCAGAGCTTATAGATAATAGTTATATTCAGATCGGAAAACGTTTAATACGATTGATAGTAGTAGTGAACTGCGATAGAGAGAAAGTGGATGATAGTAGGACGATTGTGGAAGTTATGAGAGTCATAAAGTATGTCTAATATATAAAATAAAACGACAGATAAATCTATGAGACTTGCCTAAAGAACTATGATATTAAGATCTGAAAAGTGATACCTTAGTAAGATTAGTGATGAGAATTGAATGTCGTAGAGTATTATCTCTCTATTAACGTTGAAAGCTTCAACCTCTTTGTAGTGGAAAAAATATGGAAAATTTTCGCGTCAGGAACACAAGGGGAAAGCCGTAAAACTCTTGTGATGAAGGGTGATCTAGCGTCATTACTGTTGAGGTAAACTTTTCCTTTATGTTTTGCACAATGCTAAACGGGCGCTTACCTGTGCTGTATCAGATCATTTGAGACGTAATGAACTGAGACAGATGTGTGACTTATGAGCCGTCAAATAGAAAGTCCGTTAGTTCGTGGTTGACACATAATCAGTTTCCTCCTTCTAAAATGTCTCACGCTCTTAGTCTTGTTTTGAATATCTTTCGTTTATTTGTGTGGTACGTTGTTTATATAGAATACTCGAAAGAAAACTACTCAAGTTTTGTAATCAACATATAAATATCAACCCAGCTACATACCACAACCACACCTGGTCACAAGCACCCCTATCTTTCCACCTCGTCTCCTGTTAAACTCGACGTACGATCATCCCCCCCAAAGGACTTAGCCCGCTAGCATTACTCCAGCGGACCCCGGTAAACCCCCGACCTAGAAGGTCACACCTTACAACTAAGTATATCTTTATTGCAAACTCACATCTGAGCTATACAAAAAGAACCCAAAAAACTTATAATAAAGCCTCCTATTTTCTACAGTGGACTGTGCTGAATTTTTTGGGTTGCAAGCCACATCCCTGACGTTTCTCAAGTCTCGCGTTGGCGGGACAGTCATTTATCCGTCTGGCGTGGTCGTTTATTCCGTATTTCGGGGAGTTCTTTTTTCTGATTCTTTCCCGTTCGTGGGGGGGTGGGAGGAGAGTTGCGGGGGGGGTCCTATTCTGCCTGGGGTGGGGGAGCGTGCAATGGTCCTTTGTGAGTCATTTTAATTTACGCTCTTGGGAGGCGGTGGTGTGGGTTGTATGAGTGTGGGTGGCTCTTGACATTGTTTAGGCGGGGCCGGCGAGTGTGGTAAAGTATTTGGAGGTTTGGGTGTTTTATTTGTGTGTCTTGATAGGGGTTTTAAGTTTGGAGGGGTTGTGGTGGCTAGTTGTTATTTGGACAAAGAGTTTGGGGGCCGGTAGTTTCATTCGTACGAGGCTAGTTCTAGCGTACTAGCTCGATGTGTCCTCATGTATGGTCCGACGAAAAAAAAAATAACGAAGAAACATCAAAATAAGCTGCTACTATAATAATTATAATAAAAGGTAAAAATCCTAAGCCCCACCCAATAAGTAAAGATGATCATACTAAATGCTCGTTCTAGCTTAATAACCTTCTTAAGCACCTATACATCCAGACTTTTTTTTTTAATTTACAGTACCAAACGCTCTTGGCCCGTCTTTAACGAAAAAGACCAACAAGGGCGACAACAGTAGTAAGGTATGTGTTATGTTTTGATGTGTGTTATAAAGGGGAATGTATCGACTTGGTTCCGGGTTTAGGATGAGTTCTGTTGCTAATACCGGTCTCGATACCATGGGGTGTCGTCTGTTTATTTTTTTTTTCTTCTTTTTTTTCTTTTTTTTTTTTTTTGGGAAATACTCGAAAGATAGCCTAGTTGTTAAGAGCGTTGGGGTTTAACCAACTTTTGTCAACTAGTGCCTTTTTTTTATTGAAACAAAATAAAATAAATACAGTTGATTATAACAGCTTTAAAAATTGAAGCCACCCTTACAACTTGACAAGTTTGCCTATTTTTTTGTAAAGCTTACTAGGCCCAATTATCTTCGCCTTAAGACTTTTGACTCTTGGGTTTTTGTCGAATAAGCTAAGCTAAGCAACTGACAATAAGTTTAAAGCGGTCTATACCAATAATACACTAGGTAAGCTAAAGAGGCAAAGACAAGCTAACTAATAAGAGGGAAATAAAGGGCTTAAAGGCCAGGAAAGCTTTAAAACAAGCTTAAAAAAGCTTAATGAATGTTAAGTGGTTGCTTGAACAAATAAGCATTGAAAAAGAGTAAAATATGCTAAACACTATCTTAAACTTACTAAAATGGCTATTAGAAAACAATTTGGGTTATGGTAATAGACTCAATAAGCTAAAATCAAAAAAAGAAGCAATCCCTAAGCCAAGGGACTCAAAAACAGTCAAAACCCCATGTTTGGGGTCCAAATTATAAGCCAACAATATTAAGCTTCTCAATAAGTGAAATTCAAGGGACTTATTTAAGAGATTATAGGCATCTTAAAAATAAGCACCACAGAACTTGGGCTTAAGTTGGCTTAAACGCACCAAGAAACCAAGTGGCTTATAAATGATCCCCTCTCTTGCACACCAGGGAACGCATTGTATTACTTGATTCTTAGTCTTCGATGGAGCGCTAATCTCGTCCCACCCTCTGTGACTATTTGACCAGGCTATAAGAGTAAAAGCGTGTATAGTCATTATTAAATTTGCGGCCTCGTTAGACGATTCTAGTAGTGATAACGACTTGATCCAGTGTCTCTTAGACAATCATTGTTAGTTCCGGGATTATTAAGTGCTATACGCTCTAATTGGGAGCTTGTGCAGACAATATATATTATTCGCATTGAAAACACACACTTAAAAATTAAAACTACGTTAGTGTATAATTTCTGACTTCCTTTTAGTATGAGTTCTTGATTTGAATTGTGCAAATAAGAGGTCGCTGTCCTGGCGTTACTTTGAGAAAATAGCGTGACCAAAAGATCCGAATGGTGATTTATGATCACAATGTCATATTTGTACCTAATGGATGCTATAGCCCGTTGACGTCAGACAATCCCACATGTCCTCGTACAAACTTCTGTTGAATCATTCCTAATCTTGAGAAACCTTGTTAATCCTCAATAGTTACCGATGGCTGATAATAGTAATATAGGCGCAACTGCTCGACAGCACCCATCCGCAGGGTTACGAGAGATGCCGCTAGTTTTCCCGAAAATCACCGCGAATAACTTCGAGATCAAGCATGGTCTTTTAAATCTCTTGTGCTTCCCAAAACAAAGCAATTTTTTGGCAATGATAAAAGGAATGATCCCACATGCTCATATTCCGTTATTTCACCAAGAATCATTCTTAACGATTGAAGACGCTCACTCCTGAACTTACCAAAATACCGTCGGTCTATAACTTGATTGCACTTTTCCCGTTTCTCTTCGAAGGATGGCATGCCGGATCTTGGTCAGAAAAGTAAGCCCCCTTCTGGTCGATTGATTTAATCTATAGGGATGATTCTGGTTCGATAATTTTTTACACTAAATTCTTCCCTCACTCTAAAACGACCTCAATCTCAGAAATGAATCACGATGTTTTCACAGCAAAAATTTGAATGAGACGTTTTTATGAGGCTTGGGATCGTTTATCAATGTTTTTAATGGGGATTTTCGCACCCTCAATCATGAGGTTTTCAGAATTGGCAATTAAACTCGATACATTCGATAACCGCCCTAAACTCAATGATCAAGATTCATTGAACTCGTAGCTGCCTGTGGTAACACTTCTTAGACAAATTTGCTCACGAGAATTGTTTATAAATTTGACAGTCTCTGTATTGAGCTAACAGAGATATCACAAGAATACGACACTTACTTGCTAGTCTCGAGATCAGTCAAAACACGTCAAATAATCCGCTGTCTGCCTAGCTCAAAGATAGAATTGCACATAGGAAGCTCTCATGTCATATACTAAAGTCGTGCTCCATACTGATGTCATAGTTGCCTAACTCTCATAGACTATGGTTCGGGCATAGAGTCAATCCTCACAGACTAGAGCTAAATGGTAGAACCTCTAGAGAGTCCGAGCTTTCGCCCCAGTAAAGAGCGCCGCTGTTGTGAGATTCAGAACTTCATCGAAATACGATAAGGAGTTCTTGCTAGAACTTGTGCGCTCGAGGATTGTGTTCACTGTCTGTGTTATCCAATTAAGCACGTTTGTTTCACGTCGCATGCAAACTTTATGGCATGACGCATGTGTCTCAGGATCATCGGTAAAGCTTGAATATCGAAGTACTCAAATACTACGATAATATCCAACGCCCTCACCGCCTACTCTGTCTCCCAGCCCGCTCACTCAGATTCTTCATAGAATGTTCTCGTTTTGGTCTTGTTACGCTGTTTGTCCTCCGCGCAGCTGTATTTTCAATACATTGCTCATAGGATGTGATGGAAATTGCTGAAGTTATATCGCTCGCTTACTAGGCTATTTACGAGGATAGTCTCGAGACATACAAATGGTGCCGCCAACTCGATTGTGTTTCCTGCCTCAGGTTTTCGTCTATGTTCAAGAGGATAGTTCTCAAGAACAGTACTGTCCTCTGAATTTGACTCGCCAGAGTTATGACTGTGTCTACGTATCCAATAACAGATGTAAACTGATTCTTGGACGACTCGCCTTCGAGTGTCATGATCCGTTTAATCGACCTCCTCGGTTCATCAACCATGTGAGCTTAGGAGGAGTCATCAGTGCGATTGCCTTAGTGTTCTCAACTCAAGTGACTCATCATGCAATTATAGACTGCTCGTTGCTTCGGTAGCCACATCACGCGGTGTGGAGTGTGACTACAACTCCACACGCATTTTAGAAAGATCATGCACTCGCGTGAGTCTGTGCGCCTGTATTTGATGAATCTTCCTTAGGTGTTGAGGAACAAGCTTAAGGAACCTAAGCTAAATACGCGCACAGATTTCCCAGGATAGAGTTGTCCTGCACCAGGAATAGTAGTGAAGCTGCTGGTGTTGAATGCAGTATATCTATGAATGTGCGCGCTCAAGCAATTGGTATGGCCTTCCGACAGTGGAAACTATATCGTAAGGATGATCATCAGACTGCTGAGACAAGGTAGCGTTGCGCCTCCCATCGTCATGATTTACTGCCTTAACTTACTGAGCTTGTTACATTGCCTTGTGTGCCTCATTTTGGCCGCAATCTCGATAAAGGTTAGGGTTTTTACCTTCTTCTTCGGCAACAACCCCCCCCCAAACCTTCGCGTCGAGTAACCTTGGTCCTTGGTTTTTTTGCATGTTTTCCTCATAACACCGACTTCATTGGCACAATGTGACATATCTTTCAAATATCACTTCGGTTCCCCTTCGCGCGGACACTGTACAACATACCAGTGTGGCATCGCCCTGGAGCCATTCCGGCGGTCCTTGATGAGCCCTAATGGTTGATTAAACTATGGTGATGAACCGCGCAGGTCGATTAAATCTGACCTTGGTTGAAATTGTATTACTCTGTTTTGATTGAGTTATTTCCTCGATTGAAATTGTTTTTGACTTTTTGCATGAGGATATGAAAGGAAGAGGATAAACAGGATTCGGTCGAATTTTGATTTGAGACCTATCGTGGAGGTCGATAACCCAGAATTCAGAATTAGCTTGGCTTGGTAATTAGGACGCAGCGGCCTCTGGGAAACATACTCTGGGATATTTTCGTCGGTAATGTTGCTGTTAGTGGCTGGGACCAGTTTTTGATTAAGAATGACCTCCCCCACAAGTTACACAACTTTGTTCAACGCTTTTTACAGGGGGCGGAAAGCTGGGGTTTGGTTCTTTCTATCGGTTTAATGCCCGAACCATTGTCTTTGAGTCATACAACTTCAGATGAGACTGCGGGGTGGAAGAGCTTGTACTCATTTTAGACTACAACAGCATCTCCCGGTTTCGTTCGTCATTGACGTACCTTAGACTTGCTCTCGATAATTTTTAAACATTTTCGGTGGATTTTGTCTAAGAGGTTACACGGCTGCTGAGTTCAATGAATCTTGATCATTTGAGTTTAGGGCGTTATTAATTGTATCGAGTTGCTGCAATTCTGAAACCATTGATGTGGGCTTAACCTTAAAAGTTCATTGAACTGATCCCAAGCCTCAATAAAAACTTGCTCATCAAATTTTGCTTGAAATCTCGTGATTTTCATTTCCTGAGAATTGGGCGTTTTAGAGGGAGGGAAGATTTGTTAATAAATTTCAGAACAGATATCCTCATGTTTCAATCGACCGGAGGGGTTCTTTTTCTAGCCATATCCGGGCTTGCCCTACTCTCGAGAGAAAAACGGTGGAAAAGCATAAGTTTTTTAAACCGACGTATTTGGTCGTTCGGACCTTCATCCAGTAGAAGTGATCTTGTTTGAAAATAACAGTGTGAGCATGTGGGTCCTTTCTTTATTCATTGCCAAAAAATTGCTTGTTTTGGACAAGATTAAAAGACCATGCTTGATTCGAAGTCTCATTCGCTCGGTGATTTCGGTAAATTAACTTTCGCATCCTCGTAACCTCGGTGGGTGGGGTTTATTTTTGCTATTACTCGAGCAGTTGCGCCATAGTCTCGATTCATCAGCATCAGTAAATAGGGTGGTTATCAGGTTTCTCAAGATTTAGATGATTCAACAGAGTTTGTCGAAATTGTTGGTTGTCGACGTTTACGGGCTTTGAGAACGAACGTGCGCAACTGCACAAAAATAAGATATATAAAAAGAAAATTACACTAATTTTTTTTGGTTTTTTCAAAGATTAATTCACTCACTTGATTTTTATAGGACAATGAGATATGACAACGTAAACCAAATAATCTACTTACTTCACGGATAGCTCATCAAAAAGATTAACGCACAGTGAGCGGAAAGGAGTAGGAATAGCGCGAAGCTTATTTATCCTTTTCGGGTAGTGTTCCTAGAAACAACCCTCCTTATACCTCACATTTGTAGTTTGTTTACCGTTTTCAAGGTTGAGGTACGTCAGTAAGAGACACAACAAGGCAAGTTTTTCAATCTTTTGTTCGAAGTTGGGAAACAACATGTCACGGAACTTTATTATATAATACCCGCTGTGAGAATTATTATATTTTGGTGTTTTAACCAACGTTCGTGTGACATTTTAATTTTCTTTTTTTTGGACAATTAGTTTTTATATATTTTTGGTTTTTCTTTGGTTTTTTATCTGATATTATACTAAAAGAAATTGAAAATATTTCTGTACTTTTTTATATTTTTATAAATAAAAGAAAATATTCACAGTTTCAAAACACAATTGATCAACGAAAACGATAACGGTTTGCTCCAGCCTCCCCGGCAAGGCGCCAAAAATTGATTGGTAGAAGTTCACCATAAATATATATAAATAAATAATAAAATAATAAAATATATAAATAAGTGTAAAATTCAACAAAGCAAATAAAACCGAGAAGAAGTAGTTATAGGGCTTTCGGGTCGTTTATCCCCAACGAGGCTGGACTGGTAAATCGATACGATCGAAGATTTGAGTTGGAAGGAAGAATGAGGTTTGGAATTTGAAAAAAGTCAATTAAACAATAACAAACACTAAAACGTTTAAGAAAACATATAAAAAATTATGAATTTAGCTACAAAAACGAAAGCACGAATCCAGTACAAAGGGGGGAAAAAATCCTAAATCTTTTAAAAATTACCTACGGAGAAGAATTTTTCCGCTTCTTAAACTACTCTACGGGTCAGAAGAACGAAGAATGAAAAAGACTAGACCGAAAACGGAGTTCGTTTGACCCAAAAACGAGTCAAGACAAAATCCCGTACCCGGACCCGTTCTTTAAAAAAGGAAAAGTTATAAAAATGACCCTACGAAAATTTTTATATTTTTCCTACAAACTAGATGATAAAAGAAAATTTTCTAAAAAAGCAAAATATTTTTTTGATAATTTTTGTATTTTTTATGAATTAAATAAACTTTTAACTAAATTAAATTATAAAAAATATTAAACGATTACTAAAAATTCTGAAATTTTTTCTAAAAATACTAGATACCTTAATGGTCCTACGAAAAATAAGAAACAAAAATAAGCTAAAGGAATAAGCCCCGAAATAAGCTCGAACAGCTTATAAACCTTATAAGGCCAACAACACCCTTAAGTTATCAAACGACTTTGGGTTTAACGAAAAGACCATGGGCGCAGAGTGGTAGGTTGTGAGTTATTAAAGGGGATGTATCGCTTGGTCCCGGGTTCGAGTCTTGCTCACCCGGACAAGTGTTACTTCCCTTTTTTTCTTTTTCTTTTTAAACTCAAAGAAGCAAAGTTTGTTACAGCTGGATTTTTGGGGCGGGCTTAACAAACTTTGTACAACTATGAGCTTTTTATGAAAAGCAGTGAATAAGCTTAAAATGAGCTTAACTTGGAAAGTTTAGCCTATAAGCTTAAAGGCAATTTTTCTTCTAGACTTTTTGGCCTCTTGGTGTCGAAATAAGCTAAGCTAAGCACTGAAATAAGTTAAAGGGTCTAAACTAAACATAGGTAAGCTAAAAGAAAAGGAAAAGCTAAACTAATACAGATGGGATATAAAGGGCTTTAAAGGCAGTAGATTTAAAACAAGCTAAAAAAGCTAAAACAGCTAAAGTGGGTTGAACTAATAAGCACAGTAAAGTGTAGTAAATAAGCTAAACAACTATCTAAACTAACCTAAAATGCTATTAGGAAACAATTTGGGCTTATGGAATAAGCTCAATAAGCTAAAATCAAAAAAATAAGCAATCCCACAGCCTAAGGGACTCAAAAACAGTCAAACCCCAAGTTTGGGCTCCAAATTAAGCCAACAAATAAGCTTCTCAAAAGCTGAAATTCAAGGGACTTATTTAAGAGCTTATTGGCTCTTAAAATTAACCAAGAACTTAGGGCTTAATGTGCGCTAAACACCAAGAAAAAGTTGGCTTCAAATCTCCCTTTGCACCCGGGGAGAGTTAAATCTTTAGCTTTAGTAGCTTATTTGACAGCTTGTTAAAAGCTGTCAAATAAGCTCTAAACAATAAAATAAGCTTAAACAGATGGAGTATTATAGCAAAGGGGCTTGTGCACCAATTTTCAGCCTCTAAAAAACATAAAAACCTGCTGATTTTGTTAAATGAAAAAGGGTCTTTGGGTTTTTAAAAACTGTGACCAAAAGAGACTTGGTGGTTTTTGTAACTCCCTAAGTCTATAAGAACCAACCGGCTTTTGACAGTCTTTTTAAACACACAAATAACACTTTTGAACTCAACACTCTAAATTCAAGGCTTAACCAAAATATGCCACTTGGTGTTTTCTTTTAATCCAACAGTTAGCACAATGAGTTATAAAGCTTTGAAAGTCAATTTTTCAAACTATAAAATATTATGAATAACTTAAGCTAGCTTTAATAAACTTGAGCTATAAATCAACTAAAATGACCTTAACCCAAAGCCAAATCCCTTTTGACCGTTTTTTTCCCTTGTGCCAAAAACCCCTTATAATGAAAACTTGTCAAATAAATCGGACTTTAAAATCTATTTTAAATGACTAAAACTTTTAAAACCTTTTATCCACTTCTACTTAAAATGACCTAGTTAAACTATTTAAGCTATAAATTGCTTAGCTTATTTGGAAAAATAAGCTAGTTTCTCTACTAGCTTAAGCCACTTAAGTGACAGTTTTGAAAGACAAGGTGATATTACACAATTTCATGCAATGAGAACTTAAAACAGCCAACTAACAATTCTCAAAAATAATGTGTTACTAAGATTTTGAAAGCAATAAGCTAAAGGTTTAGTTAAAAAATTAAGCTAAGTGGATTTAGAAAATGAAACCTTGGATTTTGTGAGTCTCAGTCACAAAGCATCTTTCTGACGTGAGTGGCTTAAAAAATCATAATTTAAATGGCTCCCTAGCCCTCTACTAAACCTGAGATTAAAAGCTCAATAGCTGGGTTTTTATTAGGCTTATTTCTTCAATGGCTTCCAAAATACACTCAATACAATTATGAATTAAATTCAAATAAAAACAGTATTTAAGAGCTTATAACAAGTTTTAAGCTGAATTAGAGCTTATTAACAAGAATAAGCTCTAATGAGCTTATTGAGAGCTTATTGAGTAAAAAGAGCTTAATTTTTCATTAAAACTGAGAATTACAAATGCATAAGAGACATTAACTTAAAAACAACTTAAAATACTTTTAAAACTATATTAAAACGACATAAAAACTTAAATAAAAACTTAAAAACTGAATATGAGCCACAATGGCTTTACAAAGCTATTTATAGCAAAGAAAATACAACTATGTCTTCTTTTTCTCTTTCTTCTTGTTGTGCTTGTTTGTAGACACACAAACAGGGATGTGTTTGTTTTGTGAGAGGTTCACAGCCTTTAATCTTGGCCCTTCAATCTTCAAAATCAATCTCGGCCATCGAAATAGGTCTTGGGGGGTGTGGGATTGCCAACTTGGCACATTTGTTGCTGGGAAAGGTGGTGGAGGAGGGGGAAAATGAATATCCATGGTGGGGGTGAAGGTTTACAGGGTAAAACGGGTTATGTTAACCCGTGATTGTTTTGGGGGGAAAAAGGAAGGCGGGAAAAGGTGTTAGGGAATAACAGAGTGTAAGTTTGGGTAGATGGCAACATTAACCCCTCATGGTTACTTGTGTTATTGCACCCGTCGTCCTTGTGGTTATATAACTTTGGGGACTTGGCAAAACAAGTCCCCAAGAGTTATATAACTCTTTGCACAATTCGTCCTTGGTGTGTACAAGTTAGGGGAGTTGGCAGTTTTGCCCCCCCACTTGTCACTTTGAGTATTTTGCACAATCAGCCCTTGTCTTCTCTTTTCCTCTTTTCTTCTTTATATATAAGTTTAGGGATTGACAAT
>BQNB010064274.1:0-35375 GCA_026074375.1 Tanacetum coccineum
AATTGTAACAGTTGATTTTATTAAGTCTTTGATACAAATTCGGTACAGAGATGTTGTTATATTTGTTGTAGCAGTTAAAACACAGATCTATACCCTCTTTCTTTCATTTTCTATCTTGACCAAAATCATTTTCGGAACCATTCTTGGAATAAGCAATTATATTGCCGAGTTTGACCGTTGACCAAAGTTAACGTCGAATTTGTTCTTCCGAAAATGACAAATCTGACTTCTAAAAATTATCTCACCATCGAAAATGTTAAATCTTACAACATATACATCGAAAATGATACATATCTGAAATTAGTACTTAATTGTTACCAAAATACGATAAAACTGTAATCTGGCCACCACGGTTGCATAAAACACAACCGCGATGTTTAACAAGTAAGCACTTATACAACTGTTACAAACTGATATGCTAAATAACCAAACGAACTGAATTCTGGACTGAAATAGGCTCAAATAAGCTGCTGGACCGATAATCAGAACTGAATAACAAAAATAAGCCAAAATAAGCTGTAAACATCACAAATCGCTCTTGCAGCTCTGATACCACTTGTAAGGTTTCATGATTCACGATCTCGAGAGGTCGGGGAAGCTCAAAATAAGAATAAGCCATAATGATGAGGAGAGAGCTTTTTCTAATTTTCAAGTTTTATTAAAAGGAAAAATGAAAGGGAAATTACAAATGTGAGCTTCACCCTCTAATGTTGATTAGAAGGGAGTATTTATAGGTAAAACACAAGGACACTTTGGACTAATTATACTTTTAGTCCTTGTGTTTTAACTTAAACATAAACTAGAGTAATTTCCATATAAACACCATATTTTTGATCCTAACAAACTCGTATGGAGTTTTTCCTAAAATACGTCTAATTGAAACTCTATTAATTATATAGGTTGACGTATCGACCGCATTACACCAAAAATTTTGAGGAATTGATTGTTCATTTAAAATGGTTCTACTTATTTTTTGTAGAGTGCGACTATTTCTTTCTACTGCCCCATTAGATTGTGGAGTACCATGAGCAGAAAAGTTGTGAGATATCCCATTTAAATCACAATAGTTTCCGAATTGTACTTCATTATCAAATTCCCGACCATGATCCGTTCTAATTGATACAATGGAACATCCTAATTTGTTTTGGATCATTCTGCTAAATATTTTGAATTTTTCGAAGGCTTCGGTTTTATTTGCTAAAAATCTAGTCCATGTAAATCGAGAATAGTCATCTACGATTACTAAGGTATAACTATTCCCTCCATAGCTTCGTATGGCGGAAGGGCCAAATAAATCCATGTGAAGTAGTTCTAAGCATCTAGATGTTGAAACTATATTTTTAACCTTGTGACTTGCATGAGCTTGCTTTCCAATTTTGCAAGCATCACAAAAATGTCAGTCGTATTTAAGTTTAGGTAGATTTCTAACTAATTCTTTAGATGCTAATGTTTGAATTAATTGCATATTAGCGTGACCTAATCTTCTATACCATAGTGTGGAGTTTTCATCTAATGTTGCAAGGCATATTTTGTCTTCCGGTTTATTTCCTAGTTTTATTACATATATTCCTCCTTTCCTAATTCCTTTACCTATAACCTTTTCGTCTTTGATTATTTCGCTATTGTGTTCGGTAAATATTACTTTGCATTTATTATCACATATTTGAACTACACTAAGCAAGTTATATGTTAAGTTATCTACGTGCTCAACATTTTCAATTATTAGGGAGTCTTGAGAAACCGTACCTTTGCCTATGATTTTACCGCACAAGTTGCTCCCAAAAATTACGTTTCCTCCGTTGTACGCTTTGTATGAAGAAAACAACTTTCGATTACCGGTCATGTGTTTTGAGCATCCACTATCTTTAATTCACTCATCGGGTTCCAAGTTTATTCCTAAGCATATTTCATCGGGCGCTTGAGCTACAAGACAAATTTCATCTTTAGTCTTTACCACTTCATCTTCTCCATTGTCGCTCCATGCTCCTCCAATAAATACTCTTTGATCGTTGTTCTTTAGTGGCTTTGAACATTCTCCAATGAGGTGATTTGGATCACCACATCTAAAACATTTTCTTTCACTTTTACCATAACCATTATTTCTACTTATTTGGAATATTTCTCTATCTCCTCGTGGTTGTCTTACAAATCTTCCTCGTCTCTTGAAGAATTTCTTGAATTCCTTTACGGCCATAGCACACTCTTCATCTTCACTATCGGAGCTTGGGTTATCTTCATCACTTACTTTCTTTTTCACTTTTAATGCAAGAGATCTACTTTATTCTTTCTTGCCTTTGACCGTTTCGAAATCTTTCTTTATTACTTCTTCATAAACTTTCAAGTTTCCAATTAGTTCGTCAAGAGGTAAGGTTGTTAGATTCTTTGATTCTTCGATCGCCTAGGATGTAATGCCCTAAAAAATTTCCTAACACAATTCATGTTAGAAAAACCTTCATCAAGTGCTTTTAGACTAGTAATAATAGTGTTAAATTTAGCAAAGGCATTATCTATTGACTCCTCTTTCGGAATTATAAATTGTTCATATTGTTGAACAAGAAGATCTATTTTGTTAGCTTTGACTTGATTATTACCTTGATGAGTGATTAATAAAGTATCCTAAATTTCTTTTGCGGTTTGACACATAAAAATTCTTTCGTATTCTTTACGTGGCAAAGCATTATAAATTACCATTTTAGCTTCATTATTTTTTGCAAGTTTCTTTTTAAGATCATCATCTTGTTTATGAAAAGATACAATTTCATCCTTTTTAGTTTCGGGATTAAATTGAATAGGAGGAAAATCACCATCGGTAATAACATGCCAAAGATCTAGATCTTTTGACTTCACATAAGTTTCGAATCTATTTTTCCAATAAATAAATCCATCACTTTCAAATAGTGGTGGTCTTTGCATAGATTGCCCTTCTAAATATTTTTCCGATTCCATAGATCGATTCAAGTTTTAAAATACAATTTATTTTAAAAATCTTGTTTATATATATATATATATACTAGTTGCAAAGCCCGCCCGATGGGCGGGCTCGCTTTGTGAGTATCCAAGTGAAAAATTAAGTAATGGTTAACGAATTACGAACAACGTGAAAATTTTATAGAGTGAATAGCGAATAAAAAGAAATGAGCGGTAATCCGATAAGAGGAAATAACACTTAATAAATTATCCGTCATTACAAAGTATATGTTTTTGATTCAAATGTGAAATAAAGCTTCTTTATACACAAAGTTGTTCAAGGTTTATCAAAACTCTAAGCATACATTTTAAAGCACCATTAAGTATGAATCATGAAAATGAGAAGAATAACATGGTAAATATGCATACAAATTTACTCAGGAAGATTGTAAGAGTAATACTTGGTTTTTAAATACCTTATCCTTTAATCAATCGAATATTTAAAAAATGCATTTCTAAAACATTTTTTCTTGATACTTTTCACATTATTTCCGTGACTCATAAAATGTAGTTCAATTACCCACAACTTATGTTGCTCCATGTTAACTTAGTTTCTATGTTAAAGTATTTAAAGAGGGAACTTTCATAATCTGTTACATCTAAGACAAATTTTATTACAAACCTTCTTGGTCAACAACGGTTAAGTCATGGTAATTGTGTTGACACATCCAAGTATCCAACTGTTAGAGTCTATAAAAATAATCTAAGATTTTCATTAGTAGTTAGCCAGTATAAGCTTTTCTCTAAAGAGTAGTTTGTTAAGATAAGGCCATGGTACACATACAATTATCAGTCACAATAATACAATCGCTACTTAATCATCATCTGACAAACATACCGGGTCACTGCTACCGGCCTTCTTTACCAAATTCAGTTACGTCCGAAAACTCAGGTTGAGATGGCAACGTATTTGGCTGCTGATTAAATTTAGCTTTCTTATTAGTGTCCATAAGTAAATCAAGCGCTGATAGGCATAGATTAAGAGACCCGTCAGATGCGCTATAAAGCATTATCTATAAAGCATTCTTCTCGGTAACTTTGGCAGCGAGCTTGCTCTGACCAACTGATACACACAACTTGACAAAGGATATACTTAGCAAGAAACAAAGATAATATAAGAATTACTCATAAGCTAAACACTTGAAATGGTCTTAACTTTAGCAATAAACGTTCAAATTTATAAACATATATTGTTGTTACTTAGTATATTTACCTTGACAAAGGATATACTTAGCACCCATCGTAACTCCCCAAATAAAGCATTCCTACCAAAACCAAGCTCTTTATTGCAAACAAAATCTGAGAAGAAAGTCGAGCCCATTTTGTCACCTCTACGTCACCTTGAAGCAGTTTTAGAACCTATGTGAAGTAGATATATTAGTATGCTAGAGAAGAACAAAACATTAATGGTCATGTCATATCATCAATACTAATATATTAGCCTAGCTAGTAGCTTCCAACTAATATAAATAAGGGACTTACATTGCTCATTTGGGGCCAAGCACATGGTGAACGTCGGATACAAAGCATAGTACATCCCACCATATTACTGCGGTAGATTCTCTCAAAGCTTTTAACAATGACAGCTTCTTTTCCCTGTCAAAAATCCTTAACCGTTATAACCATCACGAACAAATCTAATTTGAAATCTAGACGAAAAATGAGAATATAGGTAGAAATTTCGACCTATTTACATATGAAAAGGGGTTTTATTCTGGTTAATGTTTTCCTTGTTCAGAAAAATAGATTCAATAACATACATCTAGTGCACAACCAAAGGAACCACTCTGGAATCCTAACAACTAAAAAACTAACAATCATACAAAGTGATTATGTATCCAAATTATAATTACACCACAATTTAAACACAAAAGCAAATCAATCAATTTAAACCTGTTTCAGAGACTGAGATGTGAAATCAACCTTCATTAAAATTGGGTACACTCTGTCTACTATTATACTTTCTTGCAGGCCAAACTCGGATTTTTTTAGTTTCCTCTATCTTCACAGCATTATCCTCATAAGCAAACTTCACATCTTTTACTTGCAAATTTAGCAATGACAACTCTTTAATCATACTCATAACATTACATAGTGTATATCTACAGGTCCACTATTCTTTGTGCAACCATCGGTAGCCCATAAGCTGTAGCATGTTCATTAAATTTTTTATAAAGATCTGCTATTAGTATAATAAATTCATAACTCAAATGCTAAAAGTAATAAAAAATACCTCAATCAAAGTGAGACCAAATGCCTCTATGAAAATTGGATTGATGAAACACCCTGTGGACAGAACAAATTTAGCCATTATCAATGTTTGAAATATGCAAGTGAAACACGAAATAAGAAAAAGAATGTACTTTCCAAAATAAACCCATATGGTTAGCTTTGTGAGTACCTGTCATCATCATAGTTTTTGTATCCATCTTGGTAGGTCTTGTGGCCTAGTTCATGGGTTCACGTCTCTTAGGAGAGATAACTCTTGAAAATTAAATATGGTATAATTTTAGATGATATTTTTTAATTTTTGAAGTATAAATGCAGGAATGTTATGGTTAAGATGTAATGTGTTGAAAAATATTTTTAATTTTCCCTCTTATATACCACGTTTTTTATTTTAATTATGGTTAAGATTTAATGTGTTGAAAAATGTTTTTAATTTTCCCTGCATAAAACATGATGACATAATACAAAGAAAGTTATATCATTTTATCAAGACATTGTACAAAGAAAGTTTCCGATGATTTACAAAGTTGTCCATAGATATCAAAACTCCATACAGAGATTACAAGAAAAAAAAGAAGAATACTTTTTAACCGTGAAATAAAAATTCATTAGCTTCTTCATTGAACTTCTTAGGCCTTTGGATGCTTGTGGTGTTCAAGATGCCTTGAAAACAGCATTCTCTACACAAATAAAAAGATTTAATTCAATTTTCAAGCACATTATCATATATGATATATTATAATGTTAAAGAAGTTAACTTTCAAGCAGATTATCATATATGATATTATACACACAACTAAATTTTCAAACCAATTTAATAAACAAAATCTCCATACACGCTTAAAACCTAACTTATATCATATATGATATAGACTTTCCATGTCATATTTTCATATATTGATATATAAAACAATAACTATTCATACTCATTTATAACAATAATTGATGATGTACCACAACTTATTCTGACTCAAAATCATTAAATCAACATAATTAAGTTCACAATACAGATCCACAACAAATTTATATACAAAATAAGCATTAATTAAGCAAAATAGAGTGTTGTATATAACTACAACTTAAAATAAGTAACATTTTCAACAGAATTAAGGCTACAATACAGATCCACAACAACTTTTTAATACAAAATAAGCACTAATTAAGCAAAATAGAGTGTTGTATATAACTACGAAATAAAAATAGTAAAGTCACAAACAAACATTAAGGTCACAATACAGATCCACAACAAAATAAGCATTAATTAAGCAAAAAAAGATGATTATACCAGATCGGAGCACTTAATGAGACCTTCAAGCCTGGAATCATTATTAATATTAACTCGATGAAACTGAATCCTACCATTCCAAGGCAAAGAATCATGTTCAAGCAAATGCTTATTCTTATCACTATAAACATCAACTACTAAAACTACGTGATTCGTTTCATTCATAAGCTTCTCACATAAACTTAGTTTTTCAGGCAATTTTGATGTGTGTGTGTGTGTTTAGTGTACGTATTTTTTAATCAGTGTAAAATTATGTGTTGTGTGTGTTTTTAGTGTGTGTTTGGTGAGAGAGAAAACAACAGATCTGAAAAAGACAGGGTTTGATTGATTAAGAGAGTGGTAGATGTGTGAGGTAAAATGACCGAGATGCCCCTCTGTTTTTTTATGATTTTTTTATTAATAAAAGTGGGTTAATCTCCTCATTTTATTTTTTTAGATGGATGGCTGGGATTGGTCCTCCGGTATCCAAAAAAAAACCGGTATCCAAAATAACTCCCCTTTTAAGTTTTAACGATGAAATTATATAACGTTCTCTTAATTGACCAAAAATGTAATCCTTGATCAAATTTTGCAAAGTCGCATTTTTTGGAATGACATGATTTTGTAGGAGGTGATTTAGCATATTTTCTTTTTTAATTTGCACACATCATCTCATGCAAAAGCAATTGTTAATTAAGTATATGTGCTTCTTCAGATTAATTGTACACTAGTTTTAATGCCCGTACACGCACAAGGCTTAGACATTATATTTTTTTAACTACATAAGTTTTAATGCTCGTACACGCACGAGACTTAGACACTATGTTTTTTTAACTACATGTATATTTTTATTTTTTTCCGTTTTATAAGTTATGTTAAATTATTATAAAAATATATGATGATAATAGATTCATTAAATCTTTTATATATTACGTAGTATATAAACTTGAGGATGATTA
Source organism: Tanacetum coccineum (assembly GCA_026074375.1). NCBI lineage: Eukaryota > Viridiplantae > Streptophyta > Magnoliopsida > Asterales > Asteraceae > Tanacetum > Tanacetum coccineum. Next base: position 7,420 of record BQNB010064274.1, read on the forward strand.
CTTATTTTTTTCTTTTGATATACCTTTTTTTAGCTCGACATTGTGAGCCAGCTAATCCCAGCGAAACTATCCTTTTAGGTAGCCGGGTCGGCTCAAGTGAACCATCGTCGTGCTGCGGTTGTACAACATGATTTTGGAACGACAATGAAAAATTTCCACCAATATGTCTTCAGGTAGGATTTGGGAATGTGATTTAGATAATGTTAAATCTTTGTTTGGAAGTAAGAAATTGTTTATGTTTGTTGTATTTTAAAATGATAATGTTCTAAAGTATAAACTTAAAGGGTTATTTGTTTATTTTTTAAAGTTATAATAAAACTTGTAAATTTATAAATTTACACTTTTAACTCAACCACTAAAGTTTTATTAATTATCTCTTCTTTTTTTAAGTTTTTGTTTCACACATTTGGTCACATATTATGTTTTATGTGTTTTTTTCTCCATCTGATTTTTCCATCAAAAAAAAAAAAAAAAAATTTTTTCAATTTTGACCTATAACTGATTCAAATGTGATTTTTTATTGACCAATCATATCGCAGATTTTTCCTACGTGGGCAAATCAAGCATTCTGATTTAGTCCAATTCTATTTTTCAATAAGATTTAATTCTGATAGAAAACTCGAAAATGTGTAATTCTTTATTATATAAAAGATTAGAGTAAGGGTGCTCACGGTCCGAAAAACGAACCGGACCGACCGAAACCGGACCGAACCAAAACCGACTTTGACCAAAATACCGGACTGAAATGGTCCGGTCCGGTTCGGGTCGGTCCGGTCCAACACGATATAATTGCCTTCGTAAGACCAAATCGGACCGGACCGAAGACCGAAAATAAGGAAAAGGATGAACCGAGGACCGGACCGAGGACCGGACCGAGGACCGGACCGAAATAGGTCCGGTCTAATCCGGTTAGTCCAGTTCGGGCGATTTCTCGATCCAGTCTAGTCCGCCGTCCGTTTTGCTCACCCTACATTAGAGTGTGTAAATAAATATTGAAAATGTGTTAATCAACCATCTTTGGTAATTGGTATCATGGTGGTTACTCCCTTCAATATTTTCGAAAAAGAAATCTCTATAAATACTCTACTAATCGCAACAAGTCAAAAGTGTTTTTTTTTAATTCTTAAACCACTCATTATATATTATCGTCACGACTCATTATCCTTAATTAACTCCTCTTTCTCTTGTCTTCTTCACCAGCCATTACCACCACCTTCGGCTTCCAAAACCACCACAACTCATGACTGTTTTTTATGTGATTGTTATAGAAATTAAATTGAGGCTTTTGTGTTGTAATTTAGGTGTGTTTGTGATTGGGTTATAATCAAATGTCTTGATATATTCTTTAAATCGTGTTTAAATCACTTTCAGATTAAAGTATTTCGACCCTATATGTCACAGGTATCACGAAATCCTCAACTGGATAATTTAAAGAATCACATTTTGTCTCTAAGGCACAAGATATCAAAGCAATACACAGAAAGTTGTATGTTATGTCTGCAAGAGATCAATGTATCTTATAGAACATAACCGAAAGTTAGTTAATTTCAGTTATATGCACTTGGCATGAAAGGTCACGCATGTTGGGAAAGGTCGTGTCGTTTGGTGGAAAAGGTGTGTCGTTTTGTGGCGTAAATAACTAGTTAGTGGGAATAAGGGTCAATGATTTGGAGCACCATAATATACCGTTGGGTCAGGGCGCTGCCCAAAAACATCACAAGAGCGCTGCCCTTGACCTATGCACTTAGTTGTAGAGGCATCAAAACTGGCTAATACGTGTGTGCGCTCCGCACCTCGTGACCCGACTATAACTAAACCTGATTAAGCCTTTGATCTCAAGTAAATTACTATAAAATAAAATACAAATGATGAAATTAAAATCACTAACATTTTGAAAATACTTGAAACGGAAATCAAAACACTAAAAAACCTGCGTATATATATGAACTTGACTTTAATAGCATACATGCATGCGTATACTTGCAAACAGTTTATAATTGCAATTTTTCACGGAGGAATTTTATGTTCACAAAATATTTATAAACAATCTTTCACACAGTGACATGACAAGGTTATTGGTCCAATCAAAACAATTATCAAAAAGCAATAATCTATTTAAGTAGACCAATAATCTTGACACATCATTGTGTGGAAGATTTTTATGTGAACCTTTTGTGATTTCTCTTTTTTACGTTGGATCTGAAAATCAATCCACCCTAATTTTAGTAATTAATTTCTTTTAGTTGACTTCATTCAGTAATACAAACTCTTGAGTCAGTTTTTTTGGCGAATTCAAAGTTACAATCGAAAAGTTAATGGACATTAAAGAAAAACTATTATTTTAAATTATTAAGTTAAGAGTTGAGATCAATAGACCTAAAATTTTGCATAGACCCAATTAATCAATCCCACCAACTTATTTTTTCATTAAAATAATAAAAACCATTTTTCACCTTTTTTTTTAAATTAAATATCTTTCAAATGATAAATCGTCAAACGACAAAAAATACACCACCGCGACGAGTATTTTTTTATCTTTCAGCAGACATCCACTTCGATATACTTTCGAAGAACTTTTTTTTTCGATTTTTTTTTCAGTCACGTCTGAAAAAATCACATGTGATTTGTGATATAAATCACATATGATTTCATAAAATCACATCTGATTTCATAAAATCACATGTGATTTGTGATACAAATCACATGTAATTTTTTCCAGACGTATCTACAAAAAATTCGAAAAAAATTTCGTCGAAAGTATATAGAAGTGCCCCTCTATAGAAAGATGAAAAAGGTGAGAAAATAGTGGGGAAAAGTCCAGAATTTATTGGACAAACTGGAGGAGTGTCTACCTATGGGCGGTCCCCTTAAATAGGTGGGCGGTCCCTTTAAAATTAAAGGGGCCGCCCGTGTATTTAAGGGGGCCGCCCTAGACTAGGGGCTCCCCAGTTTGTATTTTGTGTAGGGAGAATTTTCTGGAACTTTTTTAGCCGTTTTAGGTCTGAAAATTTAAATTTCAAAATGTTTATTTTGAATAAAACATTTTTTAAATGTAGAAAATATTTTGTAATGTTTACAACATCTATCTATTCTTATAAAAGATTGAGTCCCTTAATTTATTGGGGATGTATCTTTTATAAGAGCATTAAATGTATTCACTTTACCGAAGCAGGCAATGGGTTGCTGTTATAGACCCTTAAAGGTAGTGAATAAGTTCCCTGATTAATGCAGGTTCGAGTATTAATCCAAAGAAGGTGAAGGGTTCTGTTGTTTCAAGAAGCATTATCTACTAAATGTTTCATTGATTCCACATGTATCATAATAGTGGACTCTAAGGCTTCCACTTCTTCATCACTCTCCCACCTTCCACCGCCTCAAAACACACAAAATTTTTAGAGATCTAATACCATGAATTTGGATTTGATCTTGATGCCAATGAAATTCTATTTTCGGTTTAGATCTTAAAACAGAGATGCTGCATAAATTGTAAGTTTTTGTGTTATTTGGTTGTTTTTGTCTTTTACCGATCCATAAAAATATGATTAAATTATTTTTATTATCTCATATTTGTCCAATGCACTACTATTTTAGTTTTTATTTGATTTGATTTAGGTATGAGCCATTTGAAGCTTTTGAAATGTCTGTTGAAGGGTCTCCTCCCGAAACTAGAGATAAAAGATGCAAGGTTAATTTATTTATACATATTTTGATGTTAATGTATTTATTATTAAGATTTAATTTTTGTGCTCATAGGTGTTAAATTATTGGTTGGTTGTTATTGATTTGAGTGGTGGATTAGCTGCTTAACGATTTTTTTTATGTTATAATGATATTTTATAATTATGCATATTAAGTGTTTATTTTTATGACCAACGGGCATTTGGTCCAATGGTATGGAGGTTTTACCCTCCTAGGCAAGGTCTCATGTTCGAGTCTTGTCTAGGGCGATAGAGGTTTCCTCCCGCGTGTGTAAAGGGAAGGGTGCCATTGCCTTCTGGGCTGGACCCAACCTGGTTGTGTGGGCTCACTACACCTTCTGGGCTAGGGGCCATGTAGCCACAAATTGCCGTTCCAAAAAAAAGTGTTTGTTTTTATGTCAAAGTGACAAAATATGGTTACTTTTTGTTTCGCATCAGGAAACATCATTTGTGAGACGAGTGAAAGTCGGATGAGCAGTTTGCGTCTCTATCCTTGCACATGTACACATTGACCACTTATTTACATGAATTGATCATTTGATTATGAATCCATGTTATGCTAACACCCCCCTGTTTGGCTCATTATCGAACCTGTTTGGCCCGTCTAAGTCCTATGTCTAGGCACTCCGTTACTACAGGCTATTCATGTATCCTTAAGGAAGCTTCAACAGTTTCCTTAATCTTTATATGCGGTTTTACAGGTAAAAGTTGCGCTTAACCACTTTGGAGAATAGTTGCAAAGAATGCCCAGATGCCGAAGAGGATGTATATATATATATATATATATATATATGGTGGAACCATTTAGGTTATAGTCCATTCTATGCTAATAGCCAGTGAGTCCATGATATAAAACTTATGTGTTTGTTAAACATCTTTATTTTGTATTTTTGCAGGCATGTCAATTTGAAGGCAATACATTCGACCCCGTATTAATGTCACTAACCACATAAAATACAAGTTAACACAATAACTGAACCTAATCATATCGTTATATATTTGCATTCAAATTTCGATAATAGACCCAGCCATTAACCCAAGTTTATATAATTTGTTTTGCACTTTAATTATTATAACATTTTCTAATTTCAGAACAATACAGAGATGAAGAACTCAAGGATGAAGATGACGATGTTGATTACGTTATCACTTTGCCTAATTTCCAATATCAATGCATCATCTAATGGCGATAGATATTTAGCCTTTGAAAAGGCTGAAAGAGTGGTATGCACGTCGGCCGATGAAGCAAAGGTGAGTCATGTGATTAAATGTTATATATATTTATAGTTTAAAAAACTAGAATTACTTCTGTAAAGATAGAATTTGCTAAACAGACAATGTTTACAAGACAACTAACACATTGTTTGTTCTTGATGTAAAGAAGGATTTCACGTCACTTCAATAAATACTGTTAGTTGTTTTTAGGGGTGTCGTTATGTCGAAAAAGTAGACCTCTCTGACTAGGTTTAATTAGTATGCTAAATATATTCTAATAGTTCACTCACATCATTGTAGCCGCTAGATTATGAATCTTAGTTTTAATGGGTTTAATGTATGTAAGAGTTACTATGAATGCACAAAAACAAATAGAAACAAAGCTGCAAACACAAAGTACATATTATAAACTCGAACACTCACTGCGTGCTCATTTATTTATATGAATTATTATGTCGTTTACAGGCGAAATTGCTTTCGGATGCAGCTTATATACACATATGTGGTGATGCCAAAGGCATGACTCAAGTTGTACCCCTCACTCATCAGAACATTATGCAGGAACAAGTATGTTGGTTCCTTTCATTGTGTTTTACTACTATTTTCTTACGTCATTACAACTTCAAGAACTTCATTATTTGTATAGCTGACAAATAAACTTGATGAATGAACTGACAAGGAAAGAGCAATCAGGAACTTCATAGCTTATTTTTTTCATAGCATTCTGTATTTTAAATGGTGTTATGTGTGTAGGAGTAATGTAGTTGAAGACCATTCCAAGTGAAGGGAGGATTGGGACTGGCCAGGATTGGATTATCAAATACCATTCCAATAGTGAGGTCATCGAAAGAGCTACAAGGTGCGTTTTTAATTTTTATTGTTTTCCTCGGGTTATTAACATTTCTTTTTGGGTGATATGTAATGAAGGATATCGAGTTCTGAATATCGAGTTCTGAAGGCTTCCAAGCAAAGCGAGAGACATGTTGTGGCCCAGACCATTCGAACCTATGTAAAAGTTGTCTAATGTGAGATATCAGTAGAGTTTCGTGCCGCTAAGGGGTAAGGAAATGCCAAAGCTCACCCGATTATAATTACTTATTTTGTTTTAAAGTGGGTGGGGCTGGGTTTTTTTTTTTTTCAAACACGTGGAAACAGGTTTGGGGTCAAAATGTGGAATTATGAAGATGGGTGGAGCGGGGTAGTGATCTTGTCATAATTTGACCAATTTGTCGATGGCTACCCATGGCTCTTAAATGTTCCTGACGTTTACGGAAATGTATGGGTTAGGCCTTGATCTCATTTATGGTTTTCATAGCTATTATTTTGTAGATGCATATAGAGTAGGGATATTAGAGAATATAGAGGAAGTTCTTTTGACATTCAGGGTTTAATTTGAAAAGTAGATAGTAGAGTGCTTACGGTGTCCTTGACTCAGCTTCTATTATGGAGTTATATACATTCCTAGAATCCTTTTGTGTTTATGTTTTAAAATAAACAAACAATGTATTGAATTATTTATAGTTTGGTAGTTGACACTATAGTTATAGGACTTAAATGTACAGGTTAGATTTTAGAGTAAATTGTGTATATTGGACAATTTTAATATCGTATGACTAACAATGATTACAGTAGTTTCAGTTTATTCGAAACAAATGTGCATAGATATATAAAAAACAGTAGAAGCAGTAAAAGTACACAAGTAATTATATATGCTATATATTTAAAAAACTATAACGATTCTAACTCTTTGCTATGGGAAATTCTGAGACAAAAACGAACTTTTCAAATAAGTAACCGCCAATTTTATCCAAAGCCGCATGTTGTGAAGATAATCATGAGTTGCTGACAGGGAATTGATTTGACTGCATTGCCGGCTCGATGCGACATTGTATCACGCTGTAGTGTTGGGTTAGAAAAGTGGCATTTAGGGGCAGCTAGCGCTAAGTGGAGGTGTTGTTTATGAATAGTGCTATAGGGTATGTCTGGATAAAAGAGTCCATGGTATGATCCTACATTTCTCTTTCTTTCACTCACTTTGATGATATAGTCTTAACATTCTCATGCTTCTGTTTGTGTTTATGTAGTATGTTGATCTTATTGTTGTTACATTGGATGCAAACCACATCAAAAGGAATAGGCTATTAAGGGCCGCAACTAGATATCATGATAGGAAGCACTACCGAGCATGTGCTTTCGTAAAACCTTTTATTAGATACTATGTTGCACGGTGATGTTTTGAGCAATATGCCACTAACCCCTTTTTGAACATGACTATATTTTATTTTCTTTTATGTAAAACAATCGTTTACCTGCATTTCTCAAAGTGGAATGTTCATGAGTTGCATAATGTGTACATTAAGTGATATATAGAACGGTTTCTTTCCCATTTATTGTATAATCTGCTGAGGTTTTGCCTACTAAATAGTCTCCATACAAATACTTAGTGAATATCAGATATCAGTTTAATTCTAAACCATTATGATTTTTCAAAAGTAACCATTCAATAACAGTTCATTGTCTGACATGGTACAAAGTTTAAAAATAAAAGGTAGACAATTAATCAAAAGTAACTTTTCAATGAAGAGATGATCAAAGTTAGTTTTGTTATAATATGTTGACCATTAAATCATATGTAATGCCAGAGAAGTAAATAAGCTTACCATATTTTTTCCCAGTTTCATTAGACGAGTATTTAAGCCATTACGTGTCACCTTTTAAATACATGCACCGCATAATTACACACCTCCAACGCAATAACACATTGTGCAACCATGATAAATTTTCAGATCTGAGATGGGGAAGGTGTCGGCTGGACCCTTCTAAAATGTTATAAACATTCTTTTACAACCCACAAAACACTAGGCTAATTCCAAGTTGTCGTGTGTCGGATCCAAGTAACAGGTCATGTGCGAGATAAATTTGTGGGCCGAAATGAACCTAGGTTTGGATTTTAACTAGGCATATATAAATGTGGTATATATATAGCGACAAAATTGAGGGATCTCTGACTTTTAAATATTCAAACATGTATAGATATTGATACAAGCAATAACAGTACATCTATACTAATTTATTCAAGTTGTTATTTATTGATAAACTTATTTCATCTTTTCACTTAGTTATTGAATACCATCTATTTTTTGCCGTTGAAGAAAAATGTAATAAAAGTAGCAATTTTAATCACGAAATGGTTTGACGTAAGCTTAAGTCTCGGTTTTATAAAACTGATTCAGTAACTCCATAATCAACTTTGAGTTCTCCCATTCCAGCTCTCAAACATTTATATTCTATGTAGTAACAACATTCCGTTCTAACTAACCTATTTTCTATTACATTCATACACGAATTCATCCGATTAAAACTAATTTTTAATGAACCTTAGACGTTAACACAATACGCACACGACTACTGCATACAACCCGTGTGCATCGCACGGGTCTGAATGCCTCGTTTTATAAAAGTGTGAGGTTGAATAAAAATTTCCTTTGATCATAAAATGCATTAAGCATTTATTTATTCATACCTTTAAGTGATATAATTTTTAAAATAAAAATTTACTACTAATTACTTGTTTACGTTTAATTTTACATTGAATGTTTTTATATTTTGTGATTATCAAAACGTAAAGATGTGAAAAATATTAATAATGTTTTTAGGCATTATTTCTATCAACAGATTTAAAGATATCCACACAATATAATGAAATTCATTAAGAAAGTACTAGTGCAATCTCTTAAGGGGTACGGTCCAGGAAGGCTTCGACTTAGGTTTCACTAGGCAAGACATGAAAATCTCTCCTTAAGCATCAACATTATCTTTAACGATGTTACAGTTCCCGTGAGCTTTTACCTTTCAAATCCGCTTCACATGGTTTAGCTTTGGACAATCACTCTTGTAATGTCCTGGCTTTCCACACTCATAATAGGTACCTCAGGTTTCTAATTTGCCACTGCGGCCTCTAAGTCGTTATCGAAACGGGTGTCCTACAATCTCTAGTCATATGACCAACTCTCTTGTAGTTGTTGCACTTCACCGTGCATGGCCTAGTGTGGTGCAACTTACATTTGTTGCAGAAAGGTAACTTTCCTACATATCCATTTTGTTATTTGGTTTAGCAATGTAAGATCTCACGACCTTTTGTCGTTTATTTTGTTGTTGGCATTCCTTGCCACCCTGGCTTCCTAAAGTACGACCTGATCCATCGAGTCGTGAGCCATGCGGATTTCTGCCTCATAGACAGCAATAGCTTCAATAGCATTAGCAATTCGTTGGGTTACAATATGCTCGATCCTCGTGGAACTCATTCTTTGTCTCGTTGTCGGTATTTTCTTCAAAATCGAACGGAGTAAAGAAAATAAAATAAGTCGAATTTTAAAAGTTGTGTTTCCAAAAATGGAATGTTATGCGGTGACGGTTTAAAGTTATGTGCGAATTAATCGACATGTTTCTAGGCGACTAGTACATAGTGACGTAGGCGTTTCAAAAGTATGGGATGGGTGTTCAAACTCGTCTACAGAGTCAGATATCAAGATAATCAGTGGGGTCGGCAGACTGTGACAAGTTTCAAGGTTTTGTAAAAGCGTGTTATGTAAAGTCATGAAAACGTTTTAAGAATCATCGTATAACTCACGATGTTTTATAAATAAATGAGACCATTGTTTCGCTCATAATGTCTTAGAAATAAACGAGACCATTGTTTCACTTACAATGTCTTAGAAATAAACGAGACCATTGTTTCACTTACAATGTCTTAGAAATAAAAGAAACCATTGTTTCACTCATAATGTCTTAGAAAAAGTTTTAGTATTTATATAAATAACATTTATATAAAACGATGCAGGATGGGTGCAGTGCAAAAGTAGACGTGATGCAAAATAAGTATGCACTCATGGCACAAATGTAAATGCATCATAGCAAAATGAATATGGCAAAATACTATTTAAGGTAAAATAATACTTAGTAAAATAATATTCAAGTATAGGCAAGATATATATATATATATATATATATATATATATATATATATATATTATAGGTAAGGGTAATCACATAAGGATCACGTACTGATTATAGACCAGACCTAGAATACACTACCAGGTTCTCTATAACCTTGGCTCTTGATACCAATCCGTCACACCCCCAAATCAGGTCGCAACGGAAATAGGTAATCCGAGGGTGTGACGGCCATGGATATCTTAAACACAAGTACAAGAGAACAACCACTATATGGACGTTTTGAAAATAAACACCGTTGCATAATTATAAAATAATTAAGTCATTACCATATCCCAAAAGTAATACAATAAAAATACGAAAGCTGAAAAGATGTTTAAAGCACAACGGTATTTAAATGATAGACATAAGTTTTCTTGAAAAGTAAAGTCATAATGCACTTAGACTCCATGAAGCACATAAAGAGAAATCCAGTTAAGCACCTGAAAACATGCTTAAAACGTCAACATAAAAATAGTGAATTCATAGGTTTAAGTATTTCACAAGTATGGACCACAAGATTTGTAAACGTGCGACTACTGTAACACATATAATATCACAAAAGGTATTTACGCTGCACTAAGCTCATGACACCGAAGCTAGACATAGTATGTAGCACATTTGATGCTAAGAAAGACTTGCCCTTACATGTATCCAACCAAAGACCACCTACAGTTCGACATGATATACGTCCGTTTGTCCGGTACTACACCGTGAGTACCCAATACAAGTAAGAATTACCAAACTCGGACAGGGGCTATCAGTCCCAATAGATCTATTTATAACATTCCCGCTTACATTCAGTAATTAACGTTTCATGAATACGAGCAATAGTGGTTTAGCGGTAACTTAGGCAACACGTAAGCATGTAAGAGTAAAGTAAGTACTTGTGTCCACAGTTTAAAAAGCAAGCAATGTTCTCACCCCAAAGTTGTAAATGATTGTAAAAACAGTAAAAACAGTAAAAACGTGTGGCTACGAACTCACCTTAAGCAATTGATGAGCAACGAATAATCAACGTGATGTAACGAGCACAAGGTCCTAACCGTGACCTAGATAATAGTGACGCGCTTTAGAAGCAGGAATAACATATCAAAATGTTGAATAAGACTTTTATAGAAGTATATATCATCCACTTACGTTTGTGTCCTAGTTTATTTAATAAAAACGTGTCTAGATGAAAATATAAAGGTTTTCATATAGGTTATGACATTTATACTAAAATTACCATTTTGGGAAAGTTTCTAACGTCGCCTAATTATATATAACCGACCCATGATCATTCGCTAAGGTTTTTAAGACTCAATCGAACTCGAAACCGCTCAAAAACTCTTTTTAATATTTCAATCAGCTCACATTTTATTATAATGTTTCAAAATTGACTCAACTTCATGGTGGTCTAACTCTCTTGTTTTTGACTTTCAAGCTTAACAAAAATTTGCTATATTTAGTAAAATTTTATTCCTAACAAGTTTTCTTTTATACACTTTGGCCAAATCGGACCCGAAATGGGTCAAAACCTTGATTTAAAATCGAGACAGAATGTCCGTATTTTGTTAAAAGCTATCAAAATCATTTATCTTCCGTAAATCTTAAATTGACCATATCTCCTTCGTTATAACTCCGTTTTCACATTCTTTAAAACCAAATTCGTCTAGGAAACATATACTGTCTAAATTTTAAAGCTTTATCTTGTCAAAAGGTTTTTACGACACACTTAAACCTACAAAACAATTTTGAACAACAACATGTCCTATTAAATACTTAGCCGAAAAACACCACAATCTTCCCCAAGAGCCTAATCTATCCCATCTCTATTCACGACTAGATCCAACAACAAAAACCATCTCAAATACTAACCTAATCCCATCGTCTCATTTACCAAACGCCACCTTTAACGCTCTACACTTCGATACAACCTCAAAAGTACGCCAAAAATGCAAGTTTATAGATAAAGTTTCAATCTTTAACAACGAGTTGTACAACCTTGTTCATTTTAGTGTTTTTGTTATAAAAGAGACATCAAACGTGTATGATATAGTTTTTAAGAAAAATAGAAGATGATGAGTGAATGGATAGAAGAAAAGTTCATCCAAACAAAGGAAACAACAATACTTACTTATAGGAGAAAGATGATGATGAAAAGCTTGTGTCTATAACCCGAATTGCTATGAAATATACCCCGAATAATAAATGAATCGCCCCAAAATAACCAAGGAATGAACCACGATCAACAATCCGCAAATAATACTTAAATCAAGAAGCAAAAACACCCATTGTTGGTGTTGTTTGGCTCGTGCGACACCATAAAGAGAGGGAAAGAAGAGAAGTTTTTTTGTATATGTTTTTAAAGAGAGAGAGTTTTTAGAGAGTGAAAGAATATGTTGGTGAAATAAATAAAGGAGTTGAGTATATAAGGGATAGGTGCATTGGATGAGGATTGAACCTAGATCCTTCCTCCCAAAGGATCCTAGGAGCATAATGTACCAAGGGGACAACAATACTAAATTTGGGGAGTGGTGTTGGCAAGGGGGGGACGCATAAGGGAGAAATAGGGGGGGTCATTTTTGCCAAAATTTGATTCCCTTCCACTAGATATTTATTTAGGATTTTTAAGATATTAAGCTTGCCCAAAGATTTTATTTTCAATGCATGCGATACCCGAAAAATATCAAACGCACGACTTTTCTGAAATAAGTCACATAAATTTAAATACATGCTTGCAGGGTAAAAACACGATAGTCTTCCAAAGACTATGTTAAATATCAAGCCGGAACGCATCCAGTAACGTTTCTCAGTTACACGCGGGACAACTTCTCTGTTTTTGGTCAGGTCAACATGTAACTTATAAAAAAAAGTCAAACTTATGCACGCAAATGGAAAGATTTTTGACCTGCGAATTTATGGAGTGTCACATCCATAATTTGAATAGGAGAATCCTTCCAAGACAACCTCTTTTCTGCTGAAACAAAGGGTAGCCTTCAAAGTACCTTTCAAGTAGAGTAGCAGCCACTTGACAGCTTCCCAATGCTCCCTTCCTAGGTTAGACATGAATCTGCTAACAACCCCTATTTCATGAGCTATATCTGGTCTTGTACACACCATAGCGTACATCAAACTGCCAACTGCCGAAGCATAAAGAACCTTAGCCATTCTTCATCTAGAAGCCTTCGTCTTGGGTGCTCGTTTCTTATTGAGCTTAAACTGTTCTCCCAAAGGTTGACATCTAGCCTCTGCATCTTTTATATTAAGCTTCTCTAACACCTTCCTTATGTGTTTCTCCCGGGATAGCCTTAGAGTACCTTTCGTTTTATCTTTGATGATGCTCATACCTAGAATCTGCTTTGCGGAGCCTAAATCCTTCATCTCGAACTCCTGAGACAACTTTCTCTTGAGCTTCTTGATCTCTGCCATGTCGGAGCCTGCTACCAACATGTCATCTACATATAACAGTAATATAATAGAGCACGAACCAACTTTTTTCAAGTAGCAACAATGGTCTATAGCACATCTCTTGTACCCTGCCCTTTGCATAAAGTTGTCAAACTTTAAGTACCATTGTCTCGGTGCTTGCTCTAATTCGTACAAACTTTTCTTCAACTTGCACACGATGTTTTATTCTTTCCCAGCTAACTGAAAACCCCCTGGTTGTGCCATGTAGATGTCTTCTTCAAGGTCACCATGTAAGAAGGTTGTCTTGACATTTAATTGCTCTAGATGCAAGTTCTATACGGCTACAATACTCAAGACTAACCTGATTGTAGTCATATTCACAACTGGAGAGAAGATCTCATTGTAGTCTACCCCCCGTTTCTGTTGGAAACCCTTAACTACCAATCTAGCCTTGTACCTTTTCCTGTCATTCTGTTCTTCTTTAATCCTGAACACCAACTTGCTCTGTAATGCCTTCTTTCCTGCTGGTAATCTGACTAAGGACCAAGTCTGGTTCTTTTCAAGTGAAACCATCTCTTCATTAATATCCTTCTTCCACTATACGAATTCTTTGCTACTAAAATTCACCATTCTCTGTCAGTAGCAAATATTTTGTTGATGGAGAGTATCTTACCGGAGCCCTGGACTCTCTGCTGGACCTTCGTACATGTGGAGTCTTGAAGCCTTCCTCCTCGGAGGATGCTCCGTCTTTAGAGTCTTCTTCATATGATCTTCCATTATCCTTGAAGCTCCCACCGTTTTTGGACCCCTCACTCGTATCTGAGCTCCCACATGGGCTCTAAGTGATTTCTGAACTCAACTCATGCTTTACAACTATGCTTTTATTTACAAGGTTCTCTGGAGAGTCTTTCAACACCACTTGATCCTTCTAATTTGGCTTCGTTAAGTTACTAGAATCTGTTGCGGCGCCTTGGCTCCATACAGAGAGTCTTCATTAAATGTGACATCTCTGCTTCGGATGACTTTATGACCCTTCGAATCCCAAAAGCGATATCCCATCTCATTTGAGCCATAACCTATGAATGTGCACTTCATAGACTTGGCATCTAGCTTATCTCTTGCAACATCTTTCACCTTAACGTATGAGTCACACCCAAATACCTTCAAGTGTGCGAGACTAACTTCCTTCCCTTGCCATTCCTCTTCTGAAATTCGAAACCCTAAAGGCAAGGAGGGTCCGCGATTAATTAATTAAGCTGCCATATTAAATGAATCTTTGGGAGCCATGCCATATTAACTGAATCTTCCCAGGACATCTTTGGGAGCCATGCATGAAGCCTTATACTCTTCGCTCTCTCAATCAATGTTCGGTTCATTCTTTCAGCAACACCGTTCTGTTGAGGTGTTTCCGAGACTATTTTCAGCATCATAATCCCGTTCTCAGCACAATACTCAATGAACTCTCTGCTACTATACTCTCATCCATTATCGGATTTCAAACACTTCACCCGAAGGTTTGTTTCATTCTCCACCGCAGCCTTCCACTTCTTAAAAGTGTTGACTCAGATTCACACACACTCCGATACTTCTCTTTACTCTCACCTCTTCCTCTCTATTATTCACTCATACCAAGTACTTACTCTCACACCGGAGCTTGGTCTCGGATTAAAACCTCGAGGCGACGAAGGAGCAACTGCACGACCTCTTAAGGATCAGAGCTGAAGAGCATCTACGAAAATTTGCTCAAACAATCCCAATCCTAATTTTGAGGTGAAAATAAAAGGAAAAAGAAAAAGAAAACTCTTCCTCTCCATTTTTTTACTCCTCTAACTTTACTTTTACTTTTTCTTCTTCCCAAATTTGTTGAGAACACAAAGTTAAGTGATGAGTTAAAAGAAGGTAAAATAGAAGGTAAGTCAAAGGGGAGAGAGAGAGATAGAAGTACAAGTGAGTGACAATCATTTCGACCACAACCATCTCCATCACTTACTTGTCTAACACAAACAAATATGCCACTCATTTAAAGATTCTTCATTTCCTGGATTCCATCATCCCTTTTTCTGGTAATTCTTTTTATTAGATTGCTTGGTTGATTAACATTTTGATCTTTATACTGTCTTTCATGACTTGTTTTTAATAGTTTGATCTAGATTTGACTTTGGCTTATTAAGATTTGTAACTATGTATTAGCCCTTTAGGATAGGATTGCTTATTATCTTTAAGCTCTTTTAGATAAGCATTCTGGGACTTATTTTCAATACCCAATAAGCAGTTTTAATAATAATAATGAATCCCATGTTGAGTGTTACATTGCATATACAACAGATTTTATAAGTGCCACATAATTTGTGTACCAAACATATAAATGCAGTTGCAATAATGGATATCGATTCGACATCAAGTCTGTACCCGTTGCACCGATCCAAGACTATTCACCTCGTTCGTCTCGTCTCCTAACTTTAATTTCGTCATCTATCTTTTTTTACATTTTCCGGGCTCGCTCTTTAAATCATTTCTCATCCAGGTTAGGCATGCACAAGGAATTCACAATGTAATAGGAGACAAGGATTATAAAGCCTATATGTCCCCTGACTATTTTGATGCCGAGCTTACTCAGTTAGGCTGGAAGCAGGTACTTAAACTCTTTCATGTTCTTTCTACTTTCTAATCGTCAACAAACTTTTTTCTCATCATGTCCGTTTTCTGTCTTTTAAATTTATTAGGTCGAAAATCTGCGTAAACATGTGCATGCAAGTGGGCTCACCAAGAGGATTGATGTGGTTATTACATCTCCTTTGCTAAGGTAATACTCGACGGTCTTATTGCATTTTCTTATAATATCTTTGATTTGGATGTTGAGTCGTCTATTTTCCAGGACTATGCAAACAGCAGTCGGAGTGTTTGGTGGGGAAGGCTACACAGATATCGAGGATTCACTACCACTTATGTTAGCAAATGCTGGAAACAGTGGACGATCTGCAATTTCAAGCCTCAATTGTCCACCTATTGTTGCAGTAGAACTTTGTCGAGAACATTTGGTATGTGTATATATAACATAGCAACAAGTTTGTTTTCAGAGGTTAAAGTCTATTTTTCTTTGGTTGTCAGGGTGTTCATCCTTGTGATCGTAGGAGAAGTATCAGCGAATACGAATGCCTGTTTCCTGCAGTTGATTTTTCATTGGCAAGTGTACATTTTGTTAGTTTCCGTTAGTGAAAGTCAAGCAAGACGAGTCTCGACTAATTCCTTAACTAAATTGCATTTATCTGTTTCAGATAGAAAGTGATGAAGACGTTTTATGGAAGGCTGATGTAAGGGAGACCAAAGAAGAACTTGCATCTAGGGGCAAAAAGTTCCTGGATTGGTGAGTTCCGTTCTGACTCTTATACAACGGGTCTAATACGTCAAAGGTCGTCCAAAAATGGTTTACCGAAATATGTAGAGTGTCGGACAAAAATGGTTTTGGGTCAACTCGGCCATTTGGCCTGAACCCGGTTTGAAGGGTTATCCAGTCCGGTCATCTTTCCACCTCTACTAATTCTATGGTTGATACAGGCTATGGACACGGGAAGAGAAGGAGATAGCTATCGTAACTCACAGTGGATTCTTGTTTCATACACTGGCTACATTTGGCAACGACTGCCACCCTTTAGTGAGGAAAGAAATTAACAAACAGTAAGTCATGATGACTTCATTATTTAGCTAAGACTCGGTTTGTTCAATTTAGTATATTGCAATTGATGTAACGCGAAATTGTTAAACGTAATATGCAGTTTCGCAAATTGTGAGCTCCGTTCCATGGTGATTGTTGACAAAAGGTTAGTATTCACTTCTTCATTTCTCGTGAAATTTACTTTTTTTCTTTGTTCAAGATTTATTTGATTCAACGTGTGTTCGTTCTTCCAGGATGTTAGGAACAGGTACTTCTACGACTGATTATCCAGGAAGGATTCCTCCCGGCCCAGATATCCAAAGTGCCACCGTTGATGAAAAGCTTGCAAATGACAAGTCTGTTTCTGGGTCCACGTGATCAAGATAAGTTTTTCAATCTGCTATTGAATGGCGGTTGGTTCATTTACTGTATGATTCCTGAAAGCTGAAACATGAATGCGCGAACATTGGTAATGCTACAGTTGATGATGCTTTGTTGTTATGTATGATAGCAATTTAATTTATTCTGCCAATGTTCTCAATTTTCAAACAATACTCCCGTTAAAACCGCATTTAGCTCAATATATTTTTTATTACTCCCAAAGATAACGATTAGTATACATAGGGACATAAAGTTTAGCAAGCTTCAAATAACGAGTATGCTAGGTGTTGATATGATATATCGTCCAGCATGACAGCAGCGCTGTATCTCAGTGCCCCTTTAAGACATCGAAATATGATAAAGGCTTCTTAGTCTCAGTACGTAGTCCCTGAAATTTCATAAGCATTATAACAACCCCATTAACAAGTTAAATAGATGCGCCATAAGCTTGAGTATTTCTGGTATTGTAAATGTACCTCAAACGCAGCAGCCAAACGCAGAATTGTAGCTTCACCCCAAGGGCGGCCAATGATCTGTAAACCAATTGGAAGCCCTTGCTTGTCATAACCAACCTGCAATAATAGGTTCATAATCATTCAGGTAGCACAAAAGTTGAACACGTAAATGATGTCTAAAAGTCTATAACAAAGTGTGGTTTGCTTTTCTTCTGTAAGTAAAACATTACTTACAGGTACGGAAATAGCTGGGAGTCCAAGAAGATTGCCGGCCAGGATAAAACGCATCATATTACCTGAAACTCGGACATTTGACCTTCACTTAAAAAAGAAGAAACTAAAAGAACCTCAAACTTTAGCAAAGTCAAGCTTAGTATTCAGAACACCAAGTTGTCATGATGCCAGATTGCTTGTCAACTCACCTGTTACTTTCATATTCGTCTCACCCATCTTTAGTGCGCTTGGGCGAATTATTGGAGCCGTCATGCTAAAAAAATTCACAAATATATATTATGACTTAGCATCTCTTTGAAAATTGATGAGGCTATTAAACACATATTAATAACCAAGTGTATCTACTGGACTGTACCCAGTTGTTGGAGTAACTATGACATCAACCATCTTGAAAATCTCCATGTGATAGTACATTAGCCTGTGTCTGCAATGAGCCGTATAAACACGTTCAATACATGACTCCTCAAAACCATTAAAAAAAGTTGGTATCACCTGAGTCGTTGGGCAGCAACATAGTCTGAAGCAGTGAATGATCGGAAAAGTGCTAGATTAGCTCGTGTATCCAATGTAAGTTTCTTATGTTTCCTGTGTAGAACAGATGATATCGTTATAAGCTATAACCCGATAGTATAAGTACAACATTAAGTCAATAAGCCTCAAATACTGAATCTTTAATATTTCATATAAACATACCCATCATGACAGTGAGGCGTTAGCGAGGCTAATGATTCGGAACCCACTGAAAGAAGATGGGACGTTCGCATTTGGTGAAGCTCGGGTATGACAACCTCTACTACCTTGAACAGAAAAGTAAAATGGTCTTAAACTACGAGAAAGTTGTGAGTCAGATATATTTTTACGGTTGAACACTGAGAAAAGATAATAATAGCATATTAATCTATACTTACTCTGCACCCATGAGTTTCTGATAGCAGATTAAGAATATCTTCACACTTTGTCGAGATCTCAGGTGAGAAGACATCATTAAACCACTGCAGAATAGAGGTATGACGTAACTATACAATGGGTGCGTAAAATCTAAAACGAGAGAGGGATTACCTCCGTGTACTTTCCTAATCGCATTGATCCCAAAATACTAGAATTCTCGTGTGATGATAAGTTAGGCACACAAGGCACGGACTGCAAGATACATGAATTATAGTTTAACATTAACGATGAATGCTAAAACATAGTATTAATAATATATAGAAAGTCATCATTTAGCTAAAACCGGTGTTCTGATTACCGGTCTCAGACTCATTTTGTCAGCAGGAGAGGCTCCTAAGATTGCTGCATACCTGAACAAACCGTTAAATAATATTCAGTTCCTCATGTTATTAGAAGATTAAGTATAATGTACGAGTTACTTACACCAGCATGATATCCTCAACGTTGGATGCAATTGGTCCTATAATTTCTATTGTCCCTCCACCAGCTAAACACCTGAAGAAATATGATCGAAGATAACAACCGGTTAGACATTTCGTTAAAAAAACCTGAAATATTTGTTTCACCTCTGTAGACTTGATGGAGTATTCTTTGTATTAGTAAGTTACCCTTCAAGTGCGGTACGTCCATATGTTGTTTTCAATCCCACGACACCACACAGAGAAGAGGGAATACGGACTGAACCTGTGGTTTTAATGAACAACACGTATCACCGTCAGAATTTTACACTTGTTATTTATTATTCGTTAATATTATGTATACGACAACATTACAACCTCCTCCATCTGTCCCCAATGCAGCTGAACATATTCCAGAAGCTACAATAGCTGCTGGTCCGGATGAAGATCCACCTGTATACCTCTCTGGATCATGCGGATTTCTAGTCGTTCTGTCATAACAGATTGCTAATTCTAAAAGTGATGACACTAGAAAAAGTTTGTGTTTATTACGTATATATCTGCCGTATAAACCTTACCCATGGTTTATGTTATTTCCGGTAGTTCCTTGGCCAAATTCATGCATATTCGCCTTCCCAACCAAAATGACTCCACAGCTCCGTAACCTTGATACACAAACTGCATCCTCCTCAACGGTGTGTACCTCATGAAACCATGACGTCCCACCTGTTTTCCTCAAACGTTTATTTATACTACTAATATGTGCTAAAGAACGGTAAATTTTAATTACTGAATATTAGGACACGTATACCATTAGATGGATGGGGATAGCAATCTATATCATCCTTGATCGCCATGAAGATACCATCCAGAGATGACAACGGTTTTCCTACACAACCCGAGCAACGAGCATCAAGTGGGAGCTGCAATAATAAGATAATCTATTCCAAAACGTAAATCCAAAACACATGTACCTTCCTCAAACCGTTGGGTTGAAGCTGCAGCCTGCCTTCTTACATCTTCAGCATCAAAAGAAACCAATAATGGCATTGGGGGTTCCTTATTGCTAAACTCTTTGATTGCTGAAATGACATACTCCGCAACCTGTTAAACGAAAGTGGATATCTTTTTAGGAAGCATCAAATAAGAATACTAAGATATGGGTCAACTTTTAGGCGACGTACCATTGATGGGGTCATGATCTTTGACCTGTATAAATATGCATAATCACGAATCTTCCAGTACCGGAATGATGGCGTAGCAGCAGCAGGATCGTATTGGGGAAGACATCTAATGGCTGACTCAACTCGGTCTTCAGAAAGCCCGTCTTCTTTGAGACAAATCACTCCTGATTCTTGCTCTGATAACAATAAATAATCTTAAACCGCATAATATGGATTCTGAAATTCTTATACCGAAGAGTAAGGTAGGAGTTAAAACCTTGAGGAGGGAACTCGGGTCGAAACATTGGTCGTTCTGGTATCACAGTCTCCCTTAACATCTGCATAACATGAACACAAGTCTAAATAACGAAACATAGTTCTGGAAGCCATGTGAAAAAGAAGAGACCTCGTGTATCTTGTTCTGTTTCTTCAAGTAATTTACGATGGCAGAACCAATTAACGGCATTTCAAGCAACATAACAAAAATCTTCAGCCATATACCCCTTATCTCGGGAGCTGAAACAAGCACACCAGTTAAAACCACCTTTACGTTACAACTACTATCAGAGAAGAAGACACTAAAGACTACTGAGATCCGATAAGTTTTGTATTATAGTAATAATCACGAGAACGTATATACCTTGGATTTCTCCAGGATCATACTTAACGTTGGTCAAATCAACTTCAGAAGCAGGCAACATAACGATCTTCTTCCCCATCTTCACACAAGGTAGCTATTTCAACATTCGGTACACAAGTTTTCTATATGCAGACTATAAATAAGGGTGAATATCTATATATGAACGTAGCGGTGGTGATCATCATTGCTGACCGCATAATTGACGAAGAAAGTGAGAAGTTTGTTTGTGCTTAACTAAGAGTGACATCAAAAGTCTAGCAAGTAAAGGAAGTGTGAATAAGTTGGTAGATGGTAGCAGGTTTAACTGCTAGCTGTCCCTGATGCAATTTTTCTGCAGATTTATTTTGACCCGATAATGCACTTATCGTAATTTTTCGTCAGCTAGCTATAAATAGCGAAACAAAAGAAATAAATGTATCATCTCTTACACGGGGCTCTTTACCGATGCTTATGCATGAGGTAGACAAATGCGGTGCCAATTATTTTACAAGTATTCAAACTCTATATTTATCAATCAGAAGTTACAATTTTGAAGCCGAGCAGTGATCAGTGACCATCGTTTCTCAATCAGCCTGTAAAACATCGAAATATATCACCGGCTTCTTCTTAGGTTCTTTCCAATGTTGCTGAAAATGCAAATAGTCGACAGATGCATAGTGTTAGTAACATTCAACTATAGTTTTTTTAGCCTACACTACAATATTTGTTTAGGATGGGATGTTAGTATGTTACCTCTATGGCAGCAGCCAGACGCAAAATTGTAGCTTCACCCCAAGGTCGTCCGATCAGTTGTAAGCCTATTGGAAGTCCTTGCTTATCGTAACCAACCTTGGAAAGCAAAATAATACAGAATGAGTTTGTTGCAGCTGCTATGTTAAAAGGCAAAGTTGTCGGGGTGACTGGATTTACATAATTTCAAGGCAAAAGCAACACTTACAGGAACAGAAATGGCTGGGAATCCAAGAACATTTGCCGTTACAGTAAATTTCATCAGGTTACCTGCAGTAAGAACACCGCATATATAGTTAAACAAAACATACAACCATCATATATTTAGGTTAACAATGTACCTGTAACCTCGAGATCTGATTCACCACAACTGAGTGCGCTCGGGTGAATCATAGGAGCAGTCATGCTGCAAACGAAAAAGATAATCATATTAATAATAGAAGCATGTGTGCTGATAATTTCAAGGCTGAATCTATCATACCCGGTTGTCGGGGTCACAATGACGTCAACCTTCTTAAATATCTCCATGTGGTAATACATAAATCTCCGCCTGTACATAACCGATTAAATACTAAAATACTACCTTTCAATGTATCGGAACCGAAGGGCCTAATGAAGTGTTTACCTAAAACGTTGGGCAGCGACATAATCTGAAGCTGATAGTGACTGAAAAAGTGCCAAAGGTATACGACTATCCAGTGCAAGTTTTTTATACTCTCTGCATGAGAGAAAAACGCAAACAACCTTATAACCGATACTTGACAGGTCAGCACCTAACGTTTTATAAAAACATACCCATTTTGGCATCGGGGCATTAATGAGCATAGTGATTCAGAACCATATGAAACAGCGTGTGTTGTGAACATCTGATGTAGCTCCGGTATAGTAATATCTACTATCTTCAACCACAAAAAAAAAAAGGTAAGAAATTAATTGCCGAAGAATTAACATCAAAGTAGATGAAGCCTTACTTCACACCCATGAATCTCTGATAATGAAGTAAGAACATTTTCGCAAGTATCGGATATGTCAGGTGAGTTAACATCATTGAACCACTGAAAGAGTGACACAAGCTGCGGTTAATACTTAATATCCATAGAACCCGCAATAAAAAGTACAAGGATAAAGAATCACCTCTTTGTACTTCCCTAATCGCAATGGTAAACTGTCAATAGAACCCGCACCCGATGACAAATTTGGCAAACAAGGAATAGGCTGCATAATATAGGGATACACAAACATTATCCAACCAAACGAAGGCACCAACGCAGAAAATGTGAAGAAAGATGGTACTCTAATTACCGGTCTTAAACTGACTTTATCAGCAGGTGAGGATCCCAGCATTGCTGCGTATCTGCAGAGAGAAGTCAATATTGCTTATTTGTCGATAAATGGGTGACTCGCAGCCTCATACAGGAACAAAGCAAGTCACTTACACCAGCATGACATCATCGACACTAGAGGCTATTGGTCCAATAACTTCTATGGTCCCGCGACTACACAATGTCCTGCAAAGATTCTTAACATTTGTAATTTATATTGTAGTAGTTTAAAACCACAAACGTATCTTTTCATGATTGCGAAATTCACCCGTTCATGTCAGTTCGTCCAAACGTTGTCTTCAGTCCCACTATGCCACAAAGGGAAGCGGGAATTCGAATTGAACCTGTCATTAAAGATAACTTTCTTTCGTCACTGAGCATGCAAGTTTATTCCCGTAAAATTATACATTAAATCCTAGTGTGAGCTGATACAACCTCCAGCGTCCGATCCAAGTGCAGCAGGACATATTCCAGTAGCTACAATAGCTGCAGATCCTGATGAAGAACCGCCTGTATACCTTTGCGTGTCATGTGGGTTTCTTGGTGTCCTGTCATGGGAGAAAAACCAAGTGGATTCTTAAAATCACGCTTTATATATTAGAAAATGTATTAGAAAAACTTACCCATGATGCGGATTCATTCCAGTGTCCCCCAAGCCTAACTCATGCATATTGGTCTTCCCTACAAATATCACGCCACAGCTTCTTAACCTAGATACAGAAACCCCATCCTTGTTAACAGGACGCACGTTATGCAACCATGTTGTCCCACCGGTAGATGGATGGGGATAGCAATCTATATCATCCTTGACTGCCATGAAAATGCCATCCAAAATCGACAAAGGACATCCTGCAAACACACTCGTACAAATTTTAAACTGGCATTAACTTCTACGAAACTTGCTAAAGCGTCATTACCTTCCTCAAATCTTTGGGCAGATGCTGCAGCCTGTTTCCTAACTTCCTCAACATCGAAAGAAATCAATAAAGGCATCTGTGGTTCCATATTTTTGCATTCTTCCACTGCTGAGATGACATATTCGGCAACCTGCAGTGCGTCCCTTTTTTAGTAGATTCAGACAAGGACTATGAAATGATGATCGACCTACCATTGACGGTGTTGTAAGGCCTGATCTGTAAGCGTATGCATAATCACGAATCGTCCAGTAGCGGAAAGAAGAAGTTGATTTGGAATTCCAACTACTAGCAGGATCATAATGTGGAAGACACCTCAAGGCTGACTCAACTCGATCTTCAGGTTTACGTTCTTCTTCAAGATCAACTACTCCAGCTTCTTGTTCTATATTAGTCAAACCAGATTAAACCCGTGTGAGTTTTCTTTCATAATATGTGCAGCTCTTCTCATGTATAAAATGCCGGGAATTGATTACCTTGAGGAGGAAACTCTGGTTTAAACATTGGTGGCTCGGGTACAACGCTATTCTTTAGCATCTGCAAATAAACATGCACCAACTCGCTAAGCTAGCTGTCATGATTGTGTAAACACTCCAAATGCGGTCAAGTAGCATAGAAATTAATTAGACCTGATCCATTTTGTTCTGCCTTTTTATGTGACCGGTGATGATAGAACCAATCAAGGGAGCTTCAATGAGTGTAGCAAACAACTTAAGTGATAATTCGGCCAAACGTGGGGCTGCAGCAAATCATAAACCCCCTTAATATGTCGGCGTTTGTAATAATCACAAAAGAAACTATACAAACTTAATTCATCCGAGACACCTACTAGTTCGCCTTTTCATCAGCAGACTACATTTCCATAAACATGAAAACACCTATGGAGTAATTTACTTGAGACCAAAGTCCAAAGGCCGAGCTTTTTAAGTTAAGCTCAAAGACAAGTTGGGAGTTGCGGACATTTTAGTTAGCTATAAGTCTATAACACGAGTTGGTTCTTATTATATATGCTGCATTATAAGTTATATCAAAGACACGCATGGGGACATAGTATATACTTTACACAAGTCTAAGAGCATTTGGTGTTCCCTAAAAACGTGACGGGACGGCGCCATCCTGATACCGTCCCTCGCGTTTTCCCGTCTTGAGCCGTCGTTGCCGGCTCAAATGGTCTGGTTTTTTCTTCTTTGTTTTTGTTTTTTTATTGTATTTGTGTTTTAGTGGGTCCACGACGGAGGGAGGTGTGTTTTTGGTGTTGTGATGGTGCAGTGTTATGAGAAAAAGTGTTGACGTGACAGCACTTTTCCCCACGGCACCAACGAGAACACATTAGGATATACTCCAAACAAATAGAGTAAATAGAATCCAAAGCAAACTCAAATAATAAATGTGATGACTAGTACCTTGGACTTGTTGGAAATCGTATTTGACTTGAGTAAAGTCAACTTCACTAGCAGGAAGAATTTTACTACTAGTATTTTTCTTCTTCATCATCATCTTCAGAATCAAACAATTTCAGTAAAACACCAGATAGCAGGTCCAGTTTAATACTATATAGTAACGTGTCTATCTATGCAGGCTGTTATTTAATACTCAAGTACCACTAGACTAGCACCCCGTGGGCCCGGCCGGCTTCATAGTTGTTGATGTTAGAGTTAACTAACGTAGATATTACGGATTCAGTCAAACTTTCATTTTTGTATCGTATTACTAGTTGCATCTTTTTGGCCCGGCCCAATATTGATCGTATTTATTATTGAAAGTTGTGCAAATGTTTAATAGTATAAATGTCATTCTTGGCGCAACGATAGCGAAGATAAATACATCTTGGCTGAAAGGGGTTCGTATTCATTATTTCTTATACTCACCTAACACAATACCCGCTTCGTTAAATATCTCTAACATTATGTGTTACATATTATTCTAATTTCTAAACATCTAATTGAATGTTGGATCTAATAATTGGTATTATATATAGAAACTCTCCATCTCCCATTCATCTAAACATCTAAATTCTAATCAAATATTATACTCATTGTAGATATATTTTACAGATCATTAAATAAACAAATTATTATGTCTACATTAGAAGATAGTTGAACTTGTTAAAGCTTTTTTCACAATCAATTATCACATGTATGTCTGTATGTGTTTGCTAGGTACTAAATAAAAAATAAAAAAAATACATTGCTTGCTTGTCATTGTTTCATATGTACAAATAACCCCCTCAACATAAATCACCAACATAATAATCATGCCAATTTGTTATCCAAGTTTGATGGAAACTTTTTACAAGACATGCTCACATTTTTCAACCCTTTAAAGTCTTGCTTTTTGTCATTTTATGGCAGTCACCTGACCTGCATTGCCATCACTGCCATCCCTCTAACTCTATCATCCATCACCTGTCTCTTTTAACCATTTTTTTTACAAATAGTGCGGAGTAGTTGATTTAAATGTATACCAAAAAATATATAATCCATCAAAAAATATGAAAATTATATACTGTACAATTTAACAAAAGTTTATACAGATTAAAAGAAACATCATTGTCCTATATCAGCCTTTTTACTGTGATAATCAACATTGCCTACCATTATTAGTGACATACCACAAGATAAATAAAAACTTGTATCACAAATTATAATAATATCTTTTGGTTATATTCAGTTTCAATATATAATCCACACATTTTATAGATATGATGACTCGCAGACATTTTATATATTTTGTGGGTTATGTTTTATATACTCTTATTCAGTTTTTGAATGTAATTAACCATAAACTCCGTGTACATAGTCAAATAAAATAGTTGAGATTCGACAAAACTTGTAAAATACATTTTTGTGCCTCATACTCTTACCACCAACTATGTTTCACACTTACCACCCACATGATTACACACCCTAGCTCTACCCATCCCTTTTGACATTTTGTACTGATTTTGATTCACTATTGTCATTGAACAGTAAACCTGTGACCTTTTTTATTGAGCGTTGAAAATTCACGTTTGATTACCAACTTTTTATCTTTTTGAATACTGTATTAGTTTTCTTTAGGGGCTACTTGTACAATATTAGCTAGTACAATTATAATTCCTCCATTGCATAAAAGTTGTTCGAGACTAATGTTTTGGACCGAATTTTTTAATCTTTGTTAAAATATATAATTTTCATTGCATATGTACATTGTTATCATGAGATTTAGTTGTGTATAACTTAATTTCACATTTATTACAAATAAGATCATGTCTTCTCATTTTCACTGTTATTGATTTAGGGTGCGTTTGGTTTGCAACAAAGAATCATTATGGATATAGTTTTCATTAAAGGGTGGTATGGGTTTGGAGATATATATTTCATTGATTATTTTTGGTATATAGTTTAGACTATGGGTATTATATAGAGGTGGGCCTTATTTAAATTTTAAAAGATATATTTATACCTTTAATATTAATATAAATTAATTAGAAGCCACAAAAAAAAATTTAAAAAATAAATGACCCACATGTGATAGATTGGAAACCACCCTCCTTGCCCTGTTATGAATCTATGACTATCAATTTCATTTTTTGATTCTAAGCCACTAACCAAACAATGATAATAGGTATCATACTCATTCCTTCATTCCCACACCCTCAAACCAAACTCACCCTTAATTTCACATTTATTACAAATAAGATCATGTCTTCTCATTTTCACTGAAACTGAGTCATAGAAACCCATCTTTTCTAAAGAACAAACTGTTGGAATTTAACAATTAAGTTAACCATTAACTCATACGAGTGCGCAGCGGATAGATCTAGTCTAGCATGTATAATTA
>BQNB010064275.1:5313-35375 GCA_026074375.1 Tanacetum coccineum
CTTAGATCTTAGTTAGGTTTAGTTTGACCCTTCAAACTCTAAGCCCCTAGAGAATGATGACAACCCCTGAGTCTTACCTTACTACACTACAACGGTTAGGTGCTCTGCCTAGGGAGTTGTAAAACCGGGTGTGTTTACAATGACCATACCAAGTTTTTGGCGCTGCTGTGTGGAGAATAGTATAGGTTCGGAATATATCTATCTTAGGTCTACTCGCTTGATTCCTATCAAGTGAGATTTTAATTTATGTCACTTAGCTTTCTTTAGTCTATATTTTCTTTGTATTATTTGTTTCGTAAATATTTTCTGTTGACCTCCATGGAAAACAAAAATCCTATCCGTACTCTTGGAGATTACTCTAGACCTAGCCACGAGGGCTATCGAAACACCATTAAGCTCCCCGATGGAAACAATGTGGTGCCTCTGCGATCTGACACCATCGAGTTGGTGCAAAACGGATGCTCTTTCCATGGACTTTGGTCCAAGAATCCAAACCAACATCTTAAGGATTTTCGAAAACTTGTGGACTCACTTGACCTTGATGTTGCAAATAGGGAAAGGACGCGACTGCGTTTATTTCAATTTTCCCTTCGTAATCAAGCTAGCAATTGACTTGAACGCCTTCCAGCAAGATCAATCTTTATTTGGGAGGATCTTACTACTTGTTTTCTTGCTTAATTCTTTTCACTGGGAAGAACTGCTAAACTCCGGAATGACATCTTGATGTTCCAACAACATCAGGGTGAATCTCTCTCTGAAGCATGGACTCGTTTCAA
Organism: Tanacetum coccineum; assembly: GCA_026074375.1. Lineage (NCBI taxonomy): Eukaryota > Viridiplantae > Streptophyta > Magnoliopsida > Asterales > Asteraceae > Tanacetum > Tanacetum coccineum. The sequence continues at coordinate 6,090 of BQNB010064275.1, forward strand.
GGACTTACTCTAAAAAGTCCCTCATCATGGCATCAATCTTTGGCTCAAAGTCTAAATCTTTTATGATCATGTCAATCCCGCCACAAGGCGAGCCATCAATCAAGCGGCTGGTGGTAAGCTACGTGACAAAAATGCCAAAGAATCCTAGGCATTATTAGAGGACCTCGCCCTCTATGACAACGAAAGTTGGAATGACCCAAGAGACTTCGCTAAACCGGTCAAGGCAATCTCTTTGCCTCAAGATGTCCCGAGTACATCCGACCGTCATCTCATTGAGCTTGAAAATCAAGTCTAACGCTTGATGGAAGCTCATCTTGCTCCTAAATCATCCGTTCAAGTGAACAAAACGCTTCTTCATGCGAGATTTGTAGTAGTCCCCACGACACTCAATATTGCATAGGAATCCCGAGCAAGCTTTTGTTGAATGCGCATCCTCACGTATAGACGAAGCGGAAGGCAAGTGATACACTTTCAAACCCGAGCAAAACAATCTTGGTGACACTTATAATCCGTCATGGAAAAGTCATCCAAACCTTAGGTGGAGACAACCTCAAAATTTTCAAAACAATTTTTCAAACCCACCTAATCGTTTTCAATCCAACAGTTCGTTCTCGAACCGCCCATTCAACAACCCTCAAAATTTTAATAATCAATCAAATCTCGAAGGGTTGGTGTCTAGTTTTATGGCATCCTAAGACACTAGATTGTCTAAGTTTGAAGCCGATTTCAAACAACAACAAGGCGAGATGACCAATAAGATTGACATGTTCTTGAAGGCCATCAATGATCGAATGACGAGAGCACTCCCAAGCGACACGGTCAAGAACCCAAAACTGAATGTTAACTTCACCTCTTCGGTTTTGTCTGCTCGTTCTTACCCAATAGAAGACCCCCAAGGCTCATCTCGTCCCCTCAATTCGATCAATGCTATTATATTGTGTTCCAAACAAATAATAAAGCTCAAAAGGACCAAACTCAAGTAAAAACATTAACATTCAATGAAAATGGGACACCTCCAAGCAAGGGAATCAAAAGCCCATCAAAATTACTCTCTCGAAAGTATCAATCTCGATCATCTTTAAGAAAACCAATTAGGAACTCATCTTCTCCCAAACGCGTTCATTTCATCAACACAATCACCATTTTGAGTAAAGAAGATGAGCTTGGGGAAACAAAGATCGTGAAACAGGACACTAAGGACAACGATCATGAGTCAATTGTCAAGGTTGAGGAGAAAAGTAAGGAGTAAGAAGATAAAAACGGGGAAGAAAAGGACGACCCCGAATACATCGACACCAACCCATCATCACCACCTGATCCATCAATTTCATTAATCACGGAAAAAGTCCAAAAGCTCAATTCATTCCTTGAATCTCTAAACTTAGTCCCCTCATCATCTAATACACAATTCGTTTGCACAAAAGAAAATGATGAAGACGTGATGTTTGTTGAATTGATTAAAAAGTATTCTTTTTATTTTAACCAAGTCACAAAATAGATAATAAACGTTTTAAATAAATTTTATAAAACGTTTACGAAAATTAGTCGAGTGAATACTCAGTTTATCGAAAAACTTTTGGAAAACAATGGCGCAAGTTTCGTATTTTAATTCCTCCGTTAAGTACTTCAAACGAGTCCCGAATCAATAATTAACAAAAGTTACACGTTAGGTCCCTGTGAAATATTTACAAATTTAACCCTCAACTATTAACAACTATTCAAAAAATTTAAAACTTTTATTATATATATAAAAAGTTTTATAACTTTTCATTTCATACAAAAACACATACACACACACAATGCATTATATCTCTCTCCCTTCTCTCCCATAATATCCGGCAGCCACCAGCCACCGCCGGCCATTACCACGCCGCCGTCGGAAAACTTTTCTGGCGGGCTTTTCCGACAAAGACCAAGTATACTCCTTATCAACCGATCTATCCGAACCCCCACACCCACTCGCGGTCACGCGCCGCCCCCTCTCTCACTTCGGCTGCTGTCCCACGACAGCCCACCACCACCACCGCCGCCTCCATCTCCCACTACCACTTTACTACATCACCATCATCAGCATAGATCCACCACGAGACCACCGTGGCTGCCAACATCTACACGACACCGTCACCATCGACACCACCACCCTAGCCACCATCGTCCCCATCACGACAGCGACCCACAAAGGGTGTTTGTTTTCGTGGGTTTACATAGCACGGGGGTGCGTTTGATTTTAACAGGCCCACGCGGGTGCTGTTGGTTTTTCATCAACACCACCAACGGGTGTGTTCGGTGGTATAATAGCAGCAAGGGTGTTTGTTGGCTGTGGTTTCACCACAGTTGGGGTGCGTTTGCTGTGGGACAGCCACCACCCGAAGAGGGTGCGTCCGGTTTTGGGTTAGCACAAAAAGGGGGTGTTCGTTGGTTGTTGTTTATCACCGAGACCACCACCAAAAGGTGGTGTTCGGTCAGACCAGCCGCTGCCACAGCCGCACCATGGCGGTGCCGCTCGTGGTGGTTTGGGCTTGGTTCTAGTATCGCCCCACGAGGGTGTGTTTTGGTTTGATATTAGGCACCAAGGGTGCGATTGGCAGCAGGGATCACCACAAGGGTGGGTTTGTTTCGTGTTATAAATACCGGAAAGGGTGCGTTTGGTTTTATAAAAAAATCATTTAGGGTACGTTTGGTTTTCGGGTCAGCACCATCGAAGGGTGTTTATGGGTTTTGAAAACCATAAGGGTGTGTTTGGGTTTAGGTTTAGCACAAACAGGTGTGTTTGGTTTGGCTGCTAGCGCCAACAAGAGTGTTTGGTTTTGCAGATTGCACCAAGGGGTGCGTTTGGGTTAAGAGAAAGATCACAATAGCGTGTTTGGGTGAGCAGAAACAATCTTACGGTGTGTCCTTGAATTATACTAAATCGAATAATTATATATCATAAGTTATTATAAATATTAAACTGGATTAAAAGGTCTTCTTGTTAAATGAAGATTGTCCATATATTACTAATGCACGGCCAAATAACACACGAGTAAATGGCAACATGGATTGATACAAAAAGGGTAAGGTTATAATTTTAAGATTTGTTAATTTGTAATACATCAATAACCGAATAAACAAACGAAAACTATACCTTTACAAATGGGATAACTATTTTGGCAACCCGTCGAGGAAACAATATATTAAATTACAAAATAATCTTATATTTTATAATTATCAACTAGAAAATAACATCATAACTGTTGTAAGAGTTTTTGAAAACGCCATTTAACATAATATGCAGATTCAAAAACATGTGTTCATTTTTTAAAATAACTTTCTATTAAATCATTTATGGGATATCCGGGAACTGTCGAATATTTAGTTTTATTTATTTTTATCACCTTGCCTAATATAATACTTGGAAGTATTTATAATAAACCATTTTATTTTAAATCGCACCTATTTTGGATATAAAACAGTCTTATTTTTATTAGTAGTTTATTTCGAGTTATTCTTTGGGCTGTGAATCTTGTCATATAATTCACAGCGTGAGCTATAAAGGTCATTTTTCAATAGGTAATATATACGGGATATAATACACACCTTACGTTTACCTTTGAATTAATTATTTAAACAACCACCAAACTATTACAACTTGAAATATAAATCTTTTATCAACGTGTCACGTTGACGTGCTCATTCATCGGGAAACCCAAACGCATTACCTTAGGCTAGTGAGACTTAGCCGTTAAGACTAGTTGCAACTTCTTGATCGAGCCGTTTTAGTTTTCCTTTTTGTCTGGCGCTTAATACGCGCATTCCCGCCAATCGTTCTTCATCATCGATGTGAGTTTATAGCCCCTCTTTCACTTGTTTTACATTTAACTTTTACAAATCTCGGGAGAATATCATGCTCAATAGTAACTTGTTGTACATAATTGTTCACAATATCTTTTACATACTAATCTACACACATGTTTCATATACTTGATTTTGCGATTCTATTACAAACACATTTACACATTGATTTAAATTGGTTTACAAACTTCTTTTGCATAGATCGCTATGGGATACATTATTTGACTTTATTTTTGGTCACAAATGCATACTTTACATTTGAAATGATTTTCGGATTACGATTTGTTTGGCGCCTGCGGGGCCAACAAGCATTACATGCCCGGGTGTTCTTGGAGGGAACACCCATGATGGGACCACATTATTTGTATCACTGCCCGAATCGGGTACATACACATGCTTACGTCACAGCTTCATGAACTGTAAATCACTTGAGGTTGAGCGTCGAATTGTTATGAAATAGACTATTCGGTGTGGAACCCCCTGTTCGGTGATAAAGCTTCTCGGAGTAACGAACATTATAGCGTGATGTCCACGCGAATGATATAAAATAGATCTATTCGGGATTGACAACCCCCGTTCGGGGTGACGAGCTATCACTGGGAACGAACGTATAACATGTCCGGATGCACGGTGGGACTAGCAGGCCCCCCGACAGAATACCATACTTGGAACATTTTGTTGACATTATATTTGTCATGCATTATTTAATAAAATCTTTGGGAGAAGATTGGTACTTTTTTGACGAAAATGGTCGTCATATTTTATAAATATATTACTGGTACTATCGTGATGACACAGTTGATTAAATATATTTGTTGAAACTACATTCTTATTTAAACTAATCTATGAACTCACCAACTTTAATGTTACACTTTTAAGCATGTTTTTCTCAGGTGAATTAGAGGCTTGGATATTTGATGTGGCATTGGAGTCTTTACATCAGTTTTTCATGGTGATGCAATTATGGGACAACTATTATTTTGAATTCAGAAAATCAACGTATTTGATTTACAAACGCCACATTTAGAGTCCGTTCTCTTGAATCATGTGCTATTGTAATTATGAAGTAACGCCCCTGACATATTTCCCGCGCGACACATTTTGGGTGGATACTCTTCTCCCAAACGCGTTCATTTCATCAACACAATCACCATTTTGAGTAAAGAAGATGAGCCTGAGGAAACAAAGATCGTGAAACAAGACACTAAGGACAACGATCATGAGTCAATTGTCAAGGTTGAGGAGAAAAGTAAGGAGTAAGAAGATAAAAACGGGGAAGAAAAGGACGACCCCGAATACATCGACACCAACCCATCATCACCACCTGATCCATCAATTTCATTAATCACGGAAAAAGTCCAAAAGCTCAATTCATTCCTTGAATCTCTAACTCATCATCTAATACACAATTCGTTTGCACAAAAGAAAATGATGAAGACGTGATGTTTGTTGAATTGATTAAAAAGTACGATGATTCAAGTGAAGAGGGGTTAGAAGTTAATGAAAATGCAGTAACAGAAGAGGAGTTAGGAGTAGAGTACTTTGATAGATTTCCAACTAGGAGCGAATTAGCATATCATAAGTACTTAGTGTGTGCTCCGATTCCGTCCCTGTTCTTGAGAAACCCCATTATTATAGGAGGAAGTCCTTCGAACCTTAAAATACGATGCAACATAGGACATGTACACATCAAGAAAGCCTACATAGATCTTAATTCCTCTATAAATGTCATGACTCATATGCAATACAATTGGATTATGAGAAAACAACTTGAACCTAGGGAAGATCCTGAGGGTATTAGGAGAATAAGTAACTTCACAAGAAGAACTAGAGGGATGCGTATCTTCGTAGGAAACTTTACTTATATTTTAGACTTCATGATTGTTAAGGATATTAGTTCAATCATAGACCCTAGGTTGTCGCAAGTAGTGCTTGGAAAACCTTTTGTAGAAGTATCCAACATGACTCATGATTCATCGATAGGAGTAGTGAAGTTCACAATCGAGGAAAATGAGATTGCCTATAAGATGCCCCATAAGATAGAGCAATATAATTCACAATCGGATTTGGAAAAAGAGCACACAAAATTAGTCTACTTTAGGAACGCGAAAACAAGAGAAGAGGAGTAGACTACGTAATGAACAAGATATTAGGGTTCTATAAGGAATGTTTAGAGCTTGGACCCGAATACTTAACTAGACTTGAAGATGAAGGAGGAGTCACATAAGGAGTGTGACTCTGAGTCTAGCTACAAGACCCGTTAAATAAAGAAAAAGCGCTTTTTGGGAGGCAACCCAATCTTTTATTTTCCTGCATCTTAGGACTGTCGTATGTGTTTTAATTCTTTATCATTTATTTTTATATGTTTGAATTATGTGATCATGCTTTGTTTTGTCTTTAACTTCGTCTTAATTACAATCAAAGGTATTTTGCATCAAATAAGTGTAGGGGAAAATATTCAGTTTATAAGAACCATTTCAAACATATTAAATAAATTGTTTAGATTAATTCGCGTCTTGTGTCATGTTTGTTAGAGTCATATGTTTGTGTAAATAATTTTCGTGGTTTATGCAGTATTTTCCCAGGAAATAACTAATAGAATTGCGTGCAGAAATGTTTTCCAAGAAAATGAATGTGAATTTTTCAAAGTGTCTGGAGACGGCGTCAGGATTTTTACTGACAGCGTCACGTCTCCAAACTTGTGAAAATTTGAATTTTCTATTATTTTTGAAAAATTAATTTTGTATAATTTTTAGAATTTGTAATTTTCCTAAAACTTGCAGAAAACCATGATTTTATTTAGCACAATCATCCTATCTTTATCGCTTTTGTAGTGTCAAAACCCTAATCTTATCATTGTATATTATTATTCCGCCGATTTTACGCTAGGTGTATTGTTTCTTGTCTTTGATTTGCAGGTTATATTTGATAAGAAGAAGCTTTGGAGTTCTTAGGAGTTTCATATGGACGATTCTTGGATGACGATTTAACCATCTTATCATTTGTTTCTTCCCTATTATTGAGCAAAACCAGGGGAGTACTAGATTTTTTCCCTTTTTCTTTCCCTTTATTCGTTTATTCGGGTACTTTTAAGAACATTGGGGACAATGTTCAAAATAAGTGTAGGTGGAAATAAGTGTTAGAAACTATTCCTTCAATTGCATTTGTTTTGTTCTTAAAATCATGTGTAAAATACCAAACCATAGCGTAGAAGGTAATTTTGACCCAAATTTAATTTTTTATGGCACATACCAATGAAAACTAAGTATTATTAGCGTCTCATGAATAGGAAATATATGAATAGCACAAAAACCTTACCACTTTAAAAATTCCACCCCAAAATGTGAGGTACACCCCTAGATCTTTAGGAATCCAGGTATCCATCTTTGATACCTAAGATAGTTTTACCTTTAGCTCTCTCGAGTTAAGGACTGAGCAATTGCATGTGTCGCGTTCATGGATTTGATCGTGCACATGTGATTTTGTCGCCTTTTCTGGAGCATTGGTATCGGTTAAAACTATATGAGAGAGTACCAGTAGTGTATTAAATTCTAAAACTTGTTTTTGTGATTCATCCCGAGACCGCTAGTGAGATCGCACTTGTGTGATTAAGATTTGCTAAATGATAAGAGGCACTACGATAAACCCTGTTTTAAACTTATATTTTTTATGATGGTCTCCCTAATCATATAACTATCCCCACACCCTTGCTTCACACTCATTTTTAGTGCAAGATACCTCTAGTACACCCCTCTGAGCCTATCCTTTTTGCGGTTCTTGTAATTTTCTGGTGGATTCCAGATTATTAATGAAGAGCATTGTTTACACCCTTAACCCATTGTTACACCTAAATAGCCTTAGCCTTCCTTGTATGTACTCGCTTTTAGTACATTATTGTTATAAACCCTATTAATTTTTACTTGAGTACATGGTTGCTAAGTCAAGTCTTGTGATTTGTGTATACAGTTTTGGGACGATTAGGATTCATAGTAGTTTATATTTTGTGAAGAGATGGGGAAGAAAGTCAGTTTACTACCCCCATATGTGCGCAATACGCTCCATGTTATGTTGATCCTCCTAATTTGGGTCATTAGTTAGTTTGTAATTATAAGTTCTAAAACTCAAGTGGAGGGGTGCAATTATAAACCCCAAATCATGTATTATTATGTTTCAGCAAATGAAAGGGCAAAAGTGTACAAAGAAAAAAAATATATATAAAAAAAGAGAATAAAAAATGTATATACAAAAAGAATAAAAAAATGTACGGGCTGCCATTTTGCTTATGTTCATGTATATATCAAGATAGTTAGTTGTAAAGTTTGTATATCTTAGTCCTAGTTTAGTCGAGTCTTGGCTTAGCAACGCCTTCACGTGTATTCTTGTATTTAATTAACTCACCACCACCTCAAATCTACCCAAATATATCCCATCCATCCGTTTCTATTTAACTTACACCCATACATCACAACCCTTTAAAGACCTATTTGATAGTAATTCCTAGGTGCTTATGCCATTGCGGTGGAGGTTTTTGATCATTTACCAAGCCTATGATAATTTATATGCTACGACAGGTAATGAGTGTTATTTTTCTGTTTCCAATTATTGTTATAATTCATTATACACCTGGAAGAAAGAGAGAATCCAAACACTTATTGTGAGGTGCTAGTGAATTTTCCGTGCTTTTATTACGACTCTTATAGGTTGTGCATAAACAATTCTTTGAAGAGTAAGTTAAATACTCCTGATATTGCTATTGTCTAGGTAGAAAAACCCATTTGCTTGAGGACAAGTGTCACACCCCGCCTAGGCAGAAACACGAGGCGTAACATCATGGATATCATCACAACACAATGGTGTCTACTATAGAGAAATCTAAATGAAGGAAATAATCAAATGGACACTATGTGTCATGACAATACCCGACACAAGATAAAGGAGTCTTGCATTACTAAAGTAATGTCGTACACGAAACAAAATAATTCCAAATACAAACAATCCCAACAAACAAGTATTAAGCAAAACAATTATCATAAATGAAAAGACTAGAAAAGACAACTCCACAAGCAATGCCTAGGGTCTCTCTAGCCACTCTTCCTAACATTCTTTTTATCATTACGATACTCACCTGAAAATAATGCTTAAAAACGTCAACATAAAGTTGGTGAGAGTCATAGGTTTAAGACACGATATAAAATCCAAACTGCACATTACTGTGATAATAAAATGGCAGGGCAAAAGTGTACGGAAAAATGTATATTAAAAAAAGAGAAAAAGAGAATAAAAAAATAAGTATATAAAAAAGAGAAAAAAAATGTACGGGCTGCCATTTTGCTTATGTTCATGTATATATCAAGATAGTTAGTTGTAAAGTTTGTATATCTTAGTCCTAGTTTAGTCGAGTCTTGGCTTAGCAACGCCTTCACGTGTATTCTTGTATTTAATTAACTCACCACCACCTCAAATCTACCCAAATATATCCCATCCATCCGTTTCTATTTAACTTACACCCATACATCACAACCCTTTAAAGACCTATTTGATAGTAATTCCTAGGTGCTTATGCCATTGCGGTGGAGGTTTTTGATCATTTACCAAGCCTATGATAATTTATATGCTACGACAGGTAATGAGTGTTATTTTTCTGTTTCCAATTATTGTTATAATTCATTATACACCTGGAAGAAAGAGAGAATCCAAACACTTATTGTGAGGTGCTAGTGTATATTTTCCGTGCTTTTAGTTACGAGGTCTGATAGGTTGTGCAATAAACTATCTTTGAAGAGTAAGTTAAATAACCCCGATATTGCTATTGTCTAGGTAGAAAAACCTATTTGCTTGAGGACAAGTGTCACACCCCGCCTAGGCAGAAACACGAGGCGTAACATCATGGATATCATCACAACACAATGGTGTCTACTATAGAGAAATCTAAATGAAGGAAATAATCAAATGGAGTCTTGCATTACTAAAGTACCTTTGGATTAATGAGTATATTAACTACCTTTGGATTTCCAAAAGCCATTTACATGCACAAGTACTCCTAAGAAAATCAAACTTCAAAACAGTCCCAATCCAGATCTGATTGCACACTAAAAAGTTTGGACTTATTAAGCATACTTAAACATAAAATCAGAAGGTATACTTCTGGGGTTTCTCCATATACATATGGAAATTAACTACTGTAGAAGGGCTAAGCTCAATTCGAATTTTAAGTTAGGGTTTTACCCTCACAAACATGACCTAAATCTGACCCGTATTTACTGTTTTGACAACTTTTAGGGTAAACAATATTTGAATGACTTCCCGACCTTAAAAACTTTCGAGGCCGGATTTTCTGGAAAGTACATTCAATGAGCTACTGTTTAGAGTCCAGAAACATAAAAAAAACTATTACCATCATGGAGATAATCACTCGTAAACACAGCCCTAAATTCTGCTTATCCTAAATCAAGATTTTATCGCAAATCTAACCTAACCAATTGCATGATCATGACCCAAATCAAGCCCTAATCATTCTAACATCATTAAATATCATTAATATTCTGTATTTTATGTGAACCCTAGATCCATCATAAATGATGTTACATGAATTAAAAGAATAAACAAGGAAGAAGAACATACCTAACGATCTTTCTTGAATTAACACGATCTAACACCTAGATTTCTTGATCAAAATTTTTGTCTTCCTTAGGGTTTTGGGGACTCAAGTTCACGGCAACAAGAAGAAGAGAAAAGAGATGGGCCAAGTTGATTATATAACTATTTCTTTGAAGTCCTAGCCCAACTCAAATAAGTCTAAAAAAATATTTTTTTTTCTCTATAACCCCAAATTTGATTAAACCTTTTTACTTAAACGCTACTTACTAACCTTTCTAAAAATAACTTTCATTTCACCAAACCACTTTCTATTTTTAGAAAGTTTGCCACAAACTTCTATATTTCACTCACTTATTTCATTTCTAAAATGCCACAATTCTCATAAACGCTTATCACTAAATCATCCAACTATTGACGTAGCATTACATGCAATACGCCATTCCTTTCCTTTATCACTAAACGTGAACAAATGGAATACTCATAATCAAACACAAACATACTCAAAATGAGATGCCCATACACCTCAAACTGATATCATGCACATACTTAACTCACTTAGCACACATACAATCACATAGCACACACTTAAACACATAAAATGAAATCTTAGCCATTTCTAATGGTATAAACTAACCTGCTCAAATCTCGGTTGTTACAACAAGCAAATCTCAAGTGTAGGGGTATTTGATAAGGTGTCATTTTATACACTTTTTTGAGGTCATTTAACCCCTAACTCATGCAAATGTGCCCAAAACATGTGCTTAATTGTTCCTTTTTGTGTGTTTTAGCATTTGGGAAGCTCTTGGAGGAAATACACGTGACTTGGACTCAATTTGGAAAGAAACGGGACAAGATTACAACTTTACACGAAGTGGTTTCAAGAATGCACGTACAGTGCCTGGAGACGGCGTCGCAATTCCTAGCGACGCCGTCATAACTTACAAGCGATGGCGTCAAGATTGATGTGACGGCGTCAGAACGTAACCGCCTCAAAGAAACCCTAAGAAGATTCGGCAAAGCGACAATGTCAGGAATTTGGCGACGCCATCGCGATTTAATTTCTATATATATACCTACATTTTTAGGGTTTTAGTGTGCAACTTGTAGGAGACGAACCCTAAACATTATAGTTTGAGTGTAGCATCTTTTAGGCCGTTCTTAGGGCTTAAAAACCCTCTTGTATTAGCCTTAAACACATGTTTTAATCAAGTGAATCATTTTTCCTTTAATTCTTCAATATGTCTATGTGTTGTTTGATTGATTCATGTTCTTCGCTTCTCTTTAACATGCTAGGCTAGATCCATTAGTATTTACTTATGATTGCATGAAACTTAGTGTGCAGATCCTTTTACTATTGCTTCTTGTGATGGAATGTGCGCGTTAGGCTCTTGAAAACTACCTATAAATTATTACATTAGCATAGACGTCTAAGGAAACGTGAGTGTGTAAAAAGGATACCATCGGTAAAAGTCTTTATACTACCTTACGCTTAATATGGTTGATCCCTCTTAAGTGTTCTAATGCATGTAATGCACTCTTAGGGGCCTTGTAATAGTCTTCATACTACATTACCTGTGTGTTGCCGTAACAAAATATTACATAGACGGCGGATTTGTGTAATCTGTTCATGACCTAGAAAATACTTACACAAATCATCACAAGTGTGACAAAGCAATAGGATTAGGAGAAGCAAACTAAGGAGTAATGCATGATTAAGTAAGTACGTTCGTTTACCATATAAGTTTTCGCCAAATTAGTTTAGTTTAATTAGTTTAAAACCAAAACCCACCTCTTAAAGCCTAAATTTTACTTGCTTTTATAAAAACATAAAAAAAATCTTCTCTTAACCTCTTAGATCTTAGTTAGGTTTAGTTCGACCCTTCAGATGCTATTCCCCTAGAGAATGATAACAACCCCCTAGTCTTACCATACTACACTACTGATGAGGTGTCATTTTATACACTTTTTCGGGGTCGTTTGACCTCCTAAATCGTGTGTTTATGCCTAAAATAGGTACTTAATCGTTCATTTTCAAGTATTTTGCATTTGGAGGGCATTTAGAATAATTACACGTGACTTGGGCTCATTTGGAAAAGAAACGGACAAGACTACGGACCTACGCCAACATCTCTCAAGATAATGTTCTCAGCGGCTGGAGACGGTGTCACAGATACAACGTGACGCCGTCACAATGAAAACCAAGACGGCGTCACAAGATTCCACGACGGCGTCAGAGCACACGACCCAGCCTATTATCTAGAATATTCTCTTTTTTGACGGCGTCATGATTAAAACGCGATGCCGTCACATCGATTTTCCTATATATAGAAACCTGAATTTAGGGTTTAACTTTAGAATAAAAAGAGGGTATGAACCCTAGTTCGTTTAGCAACTGTTAGGGACAATTTTAGGGCCTAAAAACCCTATTGTACTTCCTCTAACTCATGTTTTAATCAAGTAAGGTTTATTAAATCATTCAATATGTCTATGTGTTGTTTGATTTATCTATGTTCTTGCTTTATCTATAACATGCTTAGCTAAGCCTTCTATTATGTTTATTTATGATTGTATGAAACCTAGAATGAAATCTTAGGGTTTTAGCTAATGTGATGATGTGCATGTATTATTTCTTAGAAACCAGCTTTGTATCATTGTTGATATTTCCTAGGGAAACATGAATCTGAAGATAGATACCAACGGGTAAACAGGTCATCCCATACTAAACCTTGCCCCCTAATATGGTTGATCCACGTTTAATGTAACACCCCCAAAATGGGTCGCAGCGGAAATGTGTCAGGGGGCGTTACTTCATAATACAACAGCTCAAGATACAAGAGAACGACCTCTAGATGTGTCGTTTGAAAAGTAATCTCGTTGATTTTCTTAAAATTGATATAACATTTGTCCCATAATTGCACCACAATGAAAAGCTTAAAAGTAATCAACTTAGATTTGTTTCATTTGTATTAAGAATAAATCCATGAATGAAATCTTGTCAAATTTAACTCACCAATTCACATCAATAAGTAATCACAAGCATCTAATTCACCTGGAGAAACACATGCCTAATAATGTCAACATTCAAGTTGGAGAGCCCATAGATGTTGTCAGTTAAAACGTAAATGTTGGAATCCAAGATTTATAAAGTATGTATGAACAGTTTCAATCCATAAAATATCGCCAAAATGTAAGATAGATAAATGTAGAACCAAAAGAAGTTTAGTGTTTAATGCTTCGCCCAATAATAATGAAAAGTGTTCAGAATTAGTAATGTTCAATAAGTAGTATGGACAGTGAAATCGTTGATTTTCCAAAATGTATGGGTCTACTATAACAGATACAACACCACATAAATAGTATCTACTGTTGCGCTAAGCTCATGACACTGAAGCTCGACATCTATGTATGCAATTTAATGCAAATAAAGGCCCGTGTAGATGTTCAAACCCGTAACATCCAAATTGTTCCGACATGTATGCATTCGTGTTTCAGTACTGTCGAAACTAGTAAGAGCTACTTATCCGAACAGGGATGTCAATCCCAAATAGATCTATTTATACACTCGCGCTCCCTCAACCGGTCCTCCGGTCAAGAATTTAACAGTTCATGATAATGGGCAATAGTGGGTTTAGCTACTTAGGCAAACACGTAAACAGGAAATGATAACTGAAAACACTTGTGTCCAAAAATAAAGTAACCATCATATTCATAAAAACTTTGAGTACTTAAATCCATAAGTAGAAAGAGTGTGATATAAATCAAGTAATTGAGTTTGTAATGAGTATGTAAGCAATTTCGTAAACGTGTATGCAAATGAGTATGTAACGAAGTATGAAACCAAGTTTGTAATCAACCATGTAATGGTGTCTGTAATGAGTTGCGAAATCAAGTATGTAAACCAAGTGTGTAGAATAGTATGTAAAAGATATTGTAAATGAGTATGTAAACAAGTTGTATTGAGCATGTATTCTCCCCCGAGATTTGTAAAGTAAATGTAAAACAAGTGAAAGAGGGGCTATAAACTCACCGTAAGTGAATGATTGATTATCTAATTCAAATAAGTGAATCGTCTCGGCAATCCGAATGCAACCTAATTATTTATAGGTCGTATGAGTATAATGTACTTTATATGAATAAAACATCACATGTTATATAGTTACACCACCACCTACTAGTTTTTATTAGATCTTTAACGGTTGAAATAATAATTAAACCGTACTTTGTTAAATAAAAGCATATGTACTTGTACCCGTAAAGAAAGTATTATTTTTCATTTACTAATGTATCATTTGTAAAAACATATGATTTAATGTTTTTATTAATTACATAATGATATTTCATTATTAATTTAATTGTTTTATAAAAATAATGTATAAAAGTAAAAATAGTGCGCGCGATTTTAAAACCTCATATCTTTATCGTTTTGACTCCGTTTTATACGTTTCTTATGTCCACGACTTCGTATTGAGAAAATCTATCAAAATATCATATTTATAAAAATTAAACCTCTGATGAACAGTAACATTTACTGTTCATAACAGTTCATAAAAACTGTTTTTATGTAATTAATTATATATAACTTATAAAATACATAACTTGTTCATTTTAATTCCGTTTCTCGAGTTTCTTATGTCCTTGGATTCGTCATGAAGAGTGCTATGTTTATAAAATATTTATTTTTATAGATCAGATCTGAGACAGAAAGTATTTATATAAAATAACTTTTATACGATTAATTAACGTAAACTCGTAAATGTCATATCTTCTTCGTTATAAATCCGTTTTTCGAGTTCTTTACATGCTTACGATCCTTGTGAAGAGTACTAATTTAATAAAATATAAAATGAATGGGTTATATGTCAAATTCCAACAGTAGGTTATAAAGAGTAATTTGGGTTTTATGATTTATAAAACAAGTTTTATAATTACTTTTATTTAGAAACTTTGCACCATTCTTTTACCAAGTGTTATAACATATCTCTTACATATATTAAGTCCTTTAAAAGTCCATAACACTTGTCCATATGAAATCCATGTCCTCATGATATTTTTATACATAAGTTTGTAAATAAACCTTCAACACCATTTAATTTGTAAACTATCCATATAATTTATTTAGTGATTATACTAAGTATGTACCTTTATTTTGAACATTAATTCACCATATACACATTTAAATTCGAATTACATAAGCTTCAAAATACTTTATATATCACAAAAATGAATCTAGGTGGTGTTTAACATATATAACAAGTATGTACACATAAGATAATGAATGAATGAAAATGGAATACTTTAAATAGACCTTATGTAAGATGAGTAGAATGATGAACACAATATAGAAATCATAACCAAGCTTCCAAATCCAAAACCCTAATCAAGAAAACCCTAAATATGTTTTCTTGATTAATCCTTGTTAAACCCAAATCCAAGCTTGTAATAACCTTGAGTAACCTTAGATGGTCTTAGAATGAGTACTAGTACACTTGGAATACCTTAGAAAATCAAATATATATGAAACCCTAGTTCATATGTTTTGGTTGTGGGTTTTGGCATGATTTAAGAGTGTTGTGCTTTGATTTGCTTGCAAGTGGGAAGTGTGTGAGTGAGATAACATAAGACCTTCTATTTATGGGACTTAGAAGGTGTAAAACAACCTAGGACTAAACCATGGGGTGCTAGGTGGTTTTAGGGTACATGTTGTAAGACTTTGGAAGGCCTCTCCTCCTTCCTATGCATAGGAATGGCTCACATTGAAGCCAATGTACTATGATGTGCCAATTTCTAGATACTTGCATCCATGGTACTTGTGTAAGGTTTATAACATGTGCATGATAAGAGTTAGTGGGTATTTTGTGTTTATTTCTTGTGTAAACACACTAGGTCTGGTTTTAAAGAGTTATAAATAAATAAAATAAGTTAATTTTGGGTATTGGGTATAAAAGTGGGTATTTGTTTGAGTGTAGATGGGTAAAGGTGCTTCCGGGTATGTCCGAATGTAATTTATTGCGAAACGTAAGCGTTTTACGTAACCAACAAAAATAAATTATGAAAAGTTATAAATTATACTCCTAATAATCATATAACACTTGCTTGACGTAAACCTTAATTTGTTTGGTGTCCGTTTATATTGAACGTTGATTTTTTGTTTACGCGATTTAACTATACGATAATAATTAAAAGTAAACGCGCAAAACTCTAAAAATAAATAATGGATTAATTGAAGTCGTAAATGACCTGAAAATGAGAAATGTTACAGTCTCCACCCGTTAGAAGAGCCTTGTCCCCAAGGCTCAAGTAGCAACACTTGACGAAGGTACGGGTTTAGTGAAAAGATACGGATACTTCTTTTGAAATTGTTCTTCGCGTTCCCATGTGAACTCAGGACCTCTCTTCGGCATAGTGATTGCAGACTTAGTAAGTCGGTTAACAATCACCCAAATGATGTCATAACCTTGCGACGACTTAGGAAGCTTTTGTGACAAAATCCATTGTGATGTTATCCCGCTCCCATTAGGGTATCCCGGGTTGTATCAACAAACCCGATGGCCTTTGGTGTTCGGCCTTGACCCTAGCACATGTCAAACATTTGCTAACATAGGTGGCGATGTCGGCTTTCATATTGGGCCACCAATATAGCTTTTTCATGTCTTGGTACATCTTGTCAGAACCCGGATGGATGGAGTATTTTGATTTGTGGGACTCGTGCATGATCACAGTCCTCAAGTCACCATAACCTGGCAACCAACTCCTGCTGTTTAAGCATAGGGTTCCGTCGGTGCGGGGTTCCAACTTTTCCTTTGGTATATCCTTCCTGATCATACCTCCTACATCTTCGTTCTTAAGATTCTCTGGTTTCTGTGCTTCGGTCTGAGCATTCAAGATTTGTTTGGGAAGATCCAAACCAATAGTCATCACTAAGACTCGGACTCTTAATGGTTTAATTCGCTCTTTCCTGCTCAAAGCATCAGCAACAACATTCGCTTTTCCCGGGTGATAACGAATCTCACAATCATAATCGCTGAGCAACTCTAACCAACGACGTTGCCTCATATTCAACTCCTTTTGGTCAAGTATGTGTTGTAGACTCTTATGATCTGTGAACACCGTACACTTGGTCCCATACAAGTAGTGCCTCCAAATCTTTAGAGCAAACACCACTGCACCAAATTCCAAATCATGAGTAGTATAATTCTTCTCATGAATCTTCAACTGTCGTGATGCGTAAGCAATCACCTTCTCGTTTTGCATCAATACCGCACCCAATCCTTTATGCGCGAAATCGGACTTTTGTTAAAGCTGCTAGAAAAATGCTAATCTTTTCTAACACTCCATTATTTCTCTGGGCCGAAGATATCAATACAGCTTGTTATACCCAAAACCGTTCTTTGATACGCCTCCGATACAACAAAACTCCATATGAGCTTATGCAAGATAAGAAACCGGACTTATCATTCTTTCATATCTTTGGTTAACTTTGTTATCCTACCAATGACCATGAGGATCTGGGTAAATTTGATGCAAAAGCAGACATAGGGATTTTCGTTGGTTACGTGCCTGCAAAGAAAGCGTTCAGAATCTACAACAAAAGGACCCAGATAATTACTGAAACAATCCATGTAACGTTCGATGAGCTAACAGTGATGCTTACTGAACAATTTCTGTATCATGACCCTGGCTTCATTAGATGACTCCTGTACAATCCAGAACAGGACTCCGTTCAAATCCTGTTATCTCAACAACCTTGCTTGCCACTAAAAAAAGATGATGGATCGAATTGTGTCTGGGAAAAATGGAACCAAAAAAAGGGGGGGGGGGGGGGGGGGGGGGGGGGTTAATATATATATAATAAAAAAAAAATAATAATATATAAAATATATAATATTATATATTGTTGGTAAAATTTATATACCTACCAAAGTGTCGATGAATGCCTTTAACCCCACAATTGCTGTTTCTCCAATTCAAGAAGCTGCTGCTTCAAGAGCTGAAGTATTAGATGATTCTCCTGTGTCAACTTCCATTAACCAACATGCTCCATCAACAAGTATTCCTTCATCACAAGAACGTGTACAGTCTTCAATCATTTCTCAAGGTTTTAAAGAATCACCAAAAACACCAATATTTCATGATGATCCTCTTAATGAATCTCCTAATGAAGACTCGACTTCTCATGGATCATCATAATGTTAGACAAATCCACACTCTATTTAAACACCTTGGTAGATAGACTAAGGAAGTTATACATATGTTCTTTACAAATAACTAATACTTATCTTCGTAAGTATTCTTGTTCTCCAATTAATCTTTGATCTCATCTCTATCAGCATAATCCTTCTAGCAGTAGTAATCACTCATCAGTTGTAACTGAGCACAAGCAGTATTAACCACTTAGAAGTTTACTCTAGCAGTATTAACATACACCAGCAGTACTAACTTTTGTACTAGCAGTAGTAACTACTTAGTATATTTTTAGTCTTCATCTCTGAGCAGTCTTAACTTCTATTAGCAACAGTAACTTTATGCTAACAGTACGAATATATACTAATAGTAGTAACTAACAGTAGAAACATTTACACTACCAGTACTAACTACTTAGCATAATTTTCATTAGTATTACCAGCGGCACTAAGTTATGCTTGAAAACACTAATATATAACTGAGCAGTAGTAACTCTAAGAATCATCTTGAAGTCTTTTAATCCTAACAGAAGAGGTCTACATTTCTCAACCAGAAGGATTTGTTGATCAAGATAACCCATCGCATGTGTATAAGCTTAAAAAGGCTCTCTACGATCTCAAACAAGCACCACGTGCATGGTACGACATGTTGTCAAGCTTCCTAATTTCACAACATTTATCCAAAGGTGTAGTTGATCCAACACTCTTTATACGGCAAGCTGGGAACGACTTATTACTGGTACAAATTTATGTTAACGATATAATATTTGCATCCACTAATACTGTCATGTGTAATGAGTTTGCTAATCAGATGACCACTAAGTTCAAGATGTCAATGATGGGGAAAATGTCATTCTTTTTAGGATTACAAATTTCTCAAAGTCCTAGAGGCATCTTTATAAACCAATCTAAATATGCTTCTAAAATTGTTAAAAAATATGGTTTGCTTACTACTGATTCTGTCGACATGGAAGAAAACTTGCATATTAGGTTTAGTGAAAGTACACCTAATGTTGCAGGGAGTAGACCAGATTGGCAATTTGATATTGATGCACAAACAAGAACAATGAATTATGAGTCAATTGTTGCAAGTACACAGTCTAATGGTTTTGCAGGTACAAAAGCAAGTGATAATGTAGGTCAAGCTAGAAATGAGACAGAACCTGTCAAAGATGATATTATGCTAAATTATGGGATGTGATCCACCATTTTCAAAGATCCAAAGGAGTTTTCTCATGATGATGGATCAAACAATATGTGATGATGAAAGTAAGGTTGATGTCGATCCAAGAAAGATAGTTGAAAAGTATGATCAAGAAAAGAAGATAATGTTAACAACACTAACAATGTTAATGCTGCTAGCACAAATGAAGTTAATGTTGTTGGTGGAAAAACAAGCATTGAACTTCCAGATGATCCAAATATGCCTGCTTTGGAAGATTATAGCATATTTGACTTCGCAAGAGAAGATAAAGATGATGGTGTAGTGGATGACATGAACAATTTGGATACAACAATCAAAGTCAGTCTTAATCCAACTACAATAATTCATAAAGATCATCCTCTTGATCAAGTGATTAGAGATTTGCAATCAGCTATACAAAACAAGAGTATGTCCAAAGAATTTGTGGAGGAACATAGGTTTGCTAGTACTATTCAACAAAGAACAAACCATAAAGACCTTTAAAACTGCTTGTTTGCTTGCTTTTTATCATAAGAAGAACCCAAAAAGGTAATTTATGCATTAAAGGATCCAAGATGGATAAAAGGCTATGCAGGAAGAGCTTCTACAATTCAAGCTACAAGAAGTTTGGACTTTAGTAGATTTACCAAATGGAAAAATGGCTATAGGCACTAAATGGGTCTTCAGGAATAAAAAGGATGAAAGAGGAATTGTGATAAGAAACAAAGCAAGATTGGTTGCTCACGTGAGTTACACACAAGAATAACGGGATTGTCTCCTATGATAAGTAATTTTCCCTTGTTGCAAGAATTGAAGCAATTAGGCTATTTTTAAGCTTATGCTTTATTTAAAGATTTTATGGTGTATCAAATGGATGTAAAAAATGCTTTTCTCTATGGAAAGATTGAAGAAGAGGTGTATGTATGTCAACCACCAGGAATTGAAGATCCGGACTTTCCCGATTTAGTGCGTACAGGTTAACAAAAGATTGTATGGGTAATAAATACAAGCTACTATGCTTGGTATGAAACCTTGTCAACATATCTGTTGGGACAATGAGTTTCAAAGAGGGAAAACATGTGACAAAAACCTCTATTCATCTAAAGTACAAATGGTGATATTTTACTGGTCCAAGTATGTGTGGTTCGATATTCATCTTTTGTTCATCAAAGACGGAGCTGTGCAATGCATTTGAGAAGTTGATGCATGAGAAATTTCAAATGAGTTCTATGGGAGAACTTATATTCTTTTTGGGATTACAAGTGCAACATAAGAAGGATGGCATATTCATTAGTCAAGATAAATATGTTGGTGAAATTCTAAAGAAATTTGAGTTTACAGAAGTCAAGACTGCAAGCAGGCCAATGGAAAACTCAAAAGCCTCTGCTCAAAGATGAAGATGGTGAATAAGTAGATGTTTAATATGTAATAGGTCAATGATTGGTTCATTGATGTATCTTACCTCTTCAAGACCTGACATAGTGTTGCAGTTTGGCTGTGCTAGATATCCAAGTCAATCCAAAGGTTTCACACCTTCATGCTGTGAAAAGGATCTTCAGGTACTTAAAAGGTCAATCAAAATTGGGCCTTTGGTATCCAAAAGATTCTCCTTTTGATTTGGTAGCATACACAGATAGTGATTATGCTGGAGCAAGCTTGGATATGAAGTCTACAACAGGAGGTTGTCAATTTCTTGGAAGTAGATTAATATCATGGCAGTGCAAGAAATAGACAGTGGTTGCAAATTCAACACCGAAGATAATATGTGGTTTGACTTCAAGTTGCTATGGACAAGTGCTTTGGATTCAGAATAAACTACTTGATTATGGGTACAATTTTATGCATACCAAGATCTTTATTGACAATAACAATTGTAATGCCCCGACCCTAAAGGGTAGAAGTATTACAAATATGGTGTGACATCAAAGGCATACATAATCATAACACAAGCATAAACAGCGGAATAAAGTATCAAATAAATAACCAAAAGAAAATAAGTCAACATGACTTAAGGTACATAAGTTCTCAAAGGACAGACATATCCAAACGAAATAACCGAAATAATGAAGGTCTCGAAAAGCAACAAATCATATATCAAAACTAAGATCTCTAGGGTTATGTCCCACACTAAGCACTAACATCCACGAAGCAAACCCAGGCTTCCTAGCTGTAGATACCTGCGGCAGGAAAAGAAAATGAGGCTGAGCTTACAAAGCCCACGTGATCAGGATCTTATTTATAGAACGCAAAAGATATCGGGAAATCATAGGATTAACGATATAAGGTGCAAGGATATCACAAGACTGATGGAAAAGGAATACAAATATAAGGTAAGACAAATCAGAAGAACAAATTCATTGTGAAGGTAAGATGAATCAGAAAGTACAAATCAAGTTCAATTACCAAGCCCAAACTCCAATATACCATAGTAACCATGGAGTCATGAGCTCCCCAAAATTTTTGGAAGATGTGGGAATGCACTCCAAACATCAGTCACCAAAATTATACATTTATCTAAATGTAATATCCCATCGATACAAAACAAATTAGGATGCAGTCCTTACGCCCTTAACAAATATAATCTTCATAATGCGTTTTTAATATCACAAATGGGGGACGGCGTTGAGATATCACTCACTCACACATGAGTCAAGCCAAAGGTGCATCAATGACACGGGCATGTTACCTTCTAGGCTAGGAACAAATAGTGGCTCGGGTCTCAAACTGGAGGGATAAAAGCAAAAGTCATTTCAAAGTTTATTTCAAAAGTGAATCATAGACAAAGGTTCAATGTTAATGGTTTCAAATATCAATGGTAGAATAGCTGGGTTAAGATTTGAACATAATAACAGATTCATATATGAGAAACCAGATAAAAGGCTCAGAGCAAATGTAGCAATTTCACTTATAGTAATCATAGTTAGAGGATGTATATGTCTTGAGAAACATTAACGATAAGGTCAGATATTGTTACTTAAATTCCGATAGCAACTGCAATAATCAACAGGAAAACACACAGGAATCAAAATCACTCCATCTTGACCGAACCTAGAATGATGAATTCGAATTACAAACCATTCATTTAAGTTATACTTTCCATTTTTAGTAACTTTCCATTTTTAGTAACTTTCCATTTTTAGTAACTTTCCATTTTTAGTAACTTTCCATTTTTAGTAAGTTTCCATTTTTAGTAAGTTTCCAAAATTAGTAATATTCATCATTTGAGGTTCTATTAAGTATTTTGAATAGTTTAGGGACTTAACATGTCAACCTTACAAGTTTAGGGTTAAATATGACAACTTTCCATATTTTAGGGTTTAATATACAAAATCAACAATTTTCAAGGTTAAAAGTGTAAATATCAAAGTTTCACATTTTATTCAGATTATACCTTCCATTTTCTGTATTTACAAGTCAAACCCTTAATTTACACAATTTACATATTTAGCCCTTTTGTTTATTAATTATTTAAACAATATCTTTAATAATCCATAATTACAAAACAAGTCCTTATAGATTCAAATATGGCAATTTCATACTTTATACATTAAATACTAACCAAACCTTCCACTTTTCAGAATTTACAATTTCAGTCCCTCTATTTTAATTAATTAATTTCTAATTACTTATTATATGTAATTAACCATTTTAATCCAAAATAATATCAATATGACATTTTATACCCCCCAACTTATTTTATACAGAATATAATAAGTATAATAACATGTCTAAAACAGACTCATTAGTTTTAGAAATACAATTAATCCACCCCCTTATACTTTAAAAATCCAATCGGCTAAGTAATTAAATCAACAAAACCCTAATTAAATTTTTCCCCAAACATTTCCCAATTTTTATACAATCATTAGCCTTAAAAGAACCTGGAAAAATTAGCAAAACCCTAACCCTAATTTGTTTTAACCTTTTTCTTCCCTTTTTCCCTTTATTCGAAAATCGGCAAACAAAGAAAAACCCCAAACAATTTTTCGAACCTCTCCTAAATTTTTCCAACAATTTATCTGAGTTACATATGATATATACTACCTTAGAAAAATATAAAATTAGATGTACAAATATTGTTGAGCCGATTTCATAATTATTCCAAAATTAGGGTTTCTAACTTGTTTTAATTAATTTGATCAATATAACATGCATGAATATTTTCCTTAAGCATAGAATGAATTGATATGATGAAAAATGAGATACAAAAATACCTTTGATGAACCTTGGTGATTTTTCGAATTATTGACACACGAATTTGTTTTTCGAACCAAATAAATTCCCACGATCGAACCAAGCCTTAAACAATATTTCCAATATTTTTCCCACCTTCCTTGATCTCCAAAACACCTTAGAAAAATGGTCCTTGCCCTTGAATAATTTTGTGCCACCTCCTTTTGATTTTTAGGGTTTTCGGTGAGATTTGTTTTTAGGTTTAACAAAATAAAATGAAATAAAGATAATATGGAGAAGTTTGGCCGAGTTTATGGGCTTTTAAATATGACTAAATCAGATTTGTAACTTGCCAACATTTATTTTGTAATTATACATATTTATTTTATATTAATTGTAATGTATAAGTAATTAAATGTAATTAATTTCGGCATAAATACATATGCATAAACATTAATTATTTTTCTTATATAATATAAGGTATTTTAATCTTATATAAATTTCATAATTGTCATATGTTATATTTTTATAATTTCTAGAATTAAAATGAAATTTATGCATGCTTTTATGTAATTTTCTTGCATTAGGGGTATTTTGGTAATTTTACACTTGTTGAGATTTTTAGGTTTTACAACAATACTATTTGCATAATTAAAAATCATGTTTTTCATTAAAAAAACAAAGCATATAGAGATTAGACATCATTTTATTAGGGATTGCAATGAAAAGAAGTTGATTCAAATGGTCAAAATTCATACTGACAAGAATGTTGCAGATTTACTTACAAAAGCTTTTGATGTAAGTAGGTTTTAATATTTGATTGGTAGTATTGGAATGTTAAATCCTTAAAATCTTTTATCTCTTTATGATTTTGTAGAGTTTTGTATTAATTAGTACTATTATTCATGTCATTAAAAGTTTATGCTATTAAGTATAATTAGTGCTGCTAGTTATACTTAATACTGCTGAGTTTCTATTGTTAGTTACACTTAATACTGTTAGGTATAATTAATACTGTGATTATTGTGAAAATGGCTATGGATTGTGTTTTTCTTTGGTTTTTGACTTACATTTTGCATGTAAAGCTGGTTATTAGAGATAATAGACAGAGAGAGTGTTTGTGAGAAAAAGAATTGAGAGAATTGGTGAGAAATAAAAAAACAGAAAGAGAGATTGTGAAATAAAAACACAGAACAAGTGGATTTAGTGAGTTAAAAGAATTGAGAGAAGTGGTGAGTTGAAAAACAATAGAGAGTTGATTTTATTTAAAAACAAACAGAGTGTTTGGAATGGAATTGGAGTTAATGCTTGTGATTCAAAGTTAATGTTGCTAGGCATAAACTTAATACTACTGGTAAAGGTTAATGCCGCTAGGCATAAACTTACTACTGCTGGTGAAAGTTAATGTTGCTAGGCATAAACTTTATACTGTTGATCGGAAAGGTTAAATGCTGCCAGGCAATTAAACTTTTTACTGTTGTTGTTAAGTTAATACTGCCAGGAATAATTACAAACTGCTAGGGTGAAAGTTAATGTGTTGAGGTATTTTCATAAAATTTCGTTTAAGGTTTCAATCACACATTTTATATCGATTTAATTCATACTATATACTCTCTAATCACAAACCTAACTTATTTTTATCATTCATCATTAAACCCAACACATTGACGGATCTAAAGTTTTACAGATAATCACAATTTGGATCGCAGTTTTGTTTGAACCCATAAAAGTGATGGGTTTGAGCAGGATAAATGATTTTTACTGAATGCAAATCCTATAAGATATGCACTAACGATCAATCCCACTATATACATTTCATGCATAGAACAGTTTTGGTCTACTGTCAAAGCCAAAATTATCAATGGGGAAGTATAGTTGCATGCCCCATGGATGGATATGAACGGTAATCATACTGATTCAACTATGGAGAAGAAGACTTCACTAGAAGATGCTGAAGGTGTTGATTGTCTACCCAATTCTACCATCTTTGAATAGCTTACACTGATAGGGTATGAGAAAATTTCACAGAAGCTTACTTTCTATAAGGCATTCTTTTCCCCACAATGGAAATTTCTGATTCATACTATTTTACAATCCTAAGTTCTAAGACTACTGAATGGAATGAGTTGTAGCTCTTTGGCATCGGCAATTATTGTTTAGCTACAAACCAGAAGTTTAACTTTTTAAATACATTTTTGAATGTACTTTTTGGTGAAGAGAACTTGGATAGTTTTATGGGCAATTTTTTAAGTCATCCAAAGGTTTATAAAGTCTTTTTGGATAATCAACTTGAATGGATTGCACTATCACAAGAATATATATTTCACCCTCTTCACACTATGAAGATTTTTCAGGAATATGAGAATGGTAGCGGAAATGTTAGTTTTCTAGATGGGGAACCACCATTATTCTAAAATAATGTTGGGTTACAAGATTCAAGACAGAAATAAGGTGAAGGTTCAGCAAATCACCACGGATCCCAGTCACACACCACTTTTGTATTCAACCATCACATATAAACCTGAAAAGAAACAAAAAACCTAGAAAGCCAAAGATAAAAGGTCACTCCAGATACCTCAGTCTAGTGGTCCACCTAATCATTTGTAGCAGTTGAGGTTGTCTATTAGGAGTTGGGATGACAGTTTGGTGAAGGTCACACTACTGCTTCGAGCTTAGAAGCAAAGCCAGGACAGTGGTAACATAGCTAAGACCCCATCCAAGGCAACATAAAGAATATAGTTCTCTAGGAACTATTGTTTATACAAATGAGGAGATCTTTGTATTAGATCCAATAGGTGTAATACGGATATGTTAGCTCTGGTTCCTGTATCATTGAGTCTTGCTTGTATGAGACCTTAGCGGCACTAAGAAAACATGCACGTTAGGCTTACAGTGGGAGTGTCTCCACGATTAATCATCCGGCGTGAGAGTAAGTTAATCGGTTTTGGGTTTAGTAGAAAGTTAGGGCTATGGAGCATCCTTAGATGAGAGCCTAGGTGCTCTTTTATTAATCACCAACCCTAATGGGCTTTGTCCATTAATTGGTTAATACCCCGAGAGCCACACCGTCATTTTAGTAAACTTGTGCGGCCAACCTCCTGATTATGGACTAGTCCGTACGGGTTTGGTATAGTATACATGGCACGTGTTGCGCGTGTGGGCCTCATGGGCCTATAACTTCCTCGTGTGACTTAGCCCCATATGTCATGGGCTCCTCCATGGGCAATACCATTCGGGCCTTGGAAACCTGTATTGATGTCGCTATGGCCCATTCATCATGGGCTTGGGTATGAGTACTATTCACGGGTCGGGTTCATGACCCGAGGTTGGCGGACTATATTCGTCATTCATGTCCCCCCAGTCTCGTATGCGCTTGGTAAGACGCGGGATGCTTAGACTACAAATAATGCGCATATATTCCAGGCTTGCGTATTGAGGAAGATACAAGGAATTGTCCTCGCCCGGAAAATACCCACCAATGAATCTGGTCAACTTGAGTCGCAAAAAGTGCACTTCGTAATTCGTGAAAAAGGTAGCATAGAACACATAGTTATATGTTTGTACCCCTACCACACGATTAGGACAAGTGGGGGACACTGTGATCCTTCATTAGGCGGTCGTTCCGTCTGTCTTGTAACATTTGGCCCTATATAAGGGTTCGCTCTTACACATTTCCTATGTTAGGCCACAGTATAAAAAAAAAGAATCTCTTCCACAACCATTGATAAAGCTTCCATTAATCATCAAAGATCAGATACAGGTAATAAGCGTGTGCGCATCCAAACCCTTGCTTCACAAATCATGGTGTTGCAACTTACTGATTTTACATCAGAAATAACAGATGAGGGAACTTCGTGAGTTCACATCTGGTATTACCCATCCCCGTCGCACTGCACCTGGTTGTGCCGGCGGCCCTCGCGAGTGCGAGTATAGCGGATTTCCCAGTGGGGAAGGTCGGGGTATACACACGGTTCTTTGAATTTGCACTCAAAATGTACCTCTTTCGTTTCTGTTTTTGTGCAAGTCCTGATATCATTATCGTGTCTTCATATTTCCCAATTGCACTGCATAGGCGCGGCAAAAATAACCAATTTCGAGGTTAATTGCCGCCTATTGGCAATTCATCCCACGGTCTATTTGTTCCGCGCCTTCTATCACACCTCTTGGTCAAACGGATGGGTATCGTTTTCCAAGCGCGCCGGGCGTTTGCAGTGCTATACCGAAAAATTAGATGCGCTAAGGCGTTGGAGGGAGATGTTCTTCTGGGTAGATGATGCGTTGGTTCCCTGGGACTTCGCATTCTATACCCAGGGGTCATTGCCGAGGGATGAGCGTCCACCCCCCGGGTCGTATAGTATGGAGGATGCGGAACTTATAAATGAGAACCGTATCCCTATCAACGCATACTCGGAAGCCTTTCTATGCCACATGGGCATTAGTCGTAATTATTTCCAAAGCCCCGAGGAAGTGCCGACGTTTATAGGCGATGACGGCCGGGGTGGGTGCTTGTCCTTCCTTCTCCCTCGTTTAGTAGTGTAAGCGCTCTTTCTTATTTAAGC
Organism: Tanacetum coccineum; assembly: GCA_026074375.1. NCBI lineage: Eukaryota > Viridiplantae > Streptophyta > Magnoliopsida > Asterales > Asteraceae > Tanacetum > Tanacetum coccineum. Next base: position 34,613 of record BQNB010064275.1, read on the forward strand.
TTATGTAACCATTTGTTTTTTGTTTTCGGTTTGTGTTGCGCAGAGATGGATTTGTTTAGCGTGGTTCATTTGAGTAAGCCCAAGCTGGTGACCGAGGGGGTGCGCCCTTTAAGAGATGGTGAGGAGCCGCTGTTGGAAAGTACCGCAGGGCGCACAATGGAACTCGTGCTGGAGCAACCGGAGGTTGAGAGTACTGATGTATTAGCACCCACACCCCTGCGCAGTGTACCAGGTGCAACTGTGGAGCCCCCCGGGCCAGACGCAACAAGCGTTGGTTCTTCAGAGGATGCTGATGTCGCAGAAGTTGACTCTGGGTTGAAACGCAAGAGGGCCACCAATGATGACGGCGCGGGCCCGTCAAAGAGGGTGCGTCCTGTCAGTCTAGGTTTGAGCACATCGACGGAGGAGGAAACCCTGGATGCGCCACCCACGCTGACTGCTAAGGAGGTGACCGAGACTCCTCCCCCCAAGTAAGTAATTTATCTTTTATGTCCGTCTAATAATAGTGTTTGCGGTACGCAATCATAATAAAAGAATGTGTAACCCTCAGTATTGGTTGGTTGTTTGCTATTTGTGCGCAGTGTCGAGGCGACTAGCGATTCCTCTGCGCCGGTGACGCATGCTGTACAGTCCCCACCCCAGACTAATCCCTTGACTGCTGTACAGTCCCCACCCCAGACTAATCCCTTGAGTACGATGAGGAGCTTTACCCTCACATGTTGTCCGCGATTGCTGAGCGCAGATGGTTCATAAGCCATGGTCT